>BQKN01061087.1:948-84675 GCA_022839385.1 Asparagus kiusianus | reverse complement strand
TCAGGCCTGCCAAACGACAACGCCGATACAAAAAGAAGGCAGATGAATCTGAGTACCCTCAGGTCACTATCAATATGATTGGCCGAGGGAAAACCTCGCAACCTGATTCCGAAGAATCGCAAAGGAGCCATTCCCCGACTGTTCGGGAAAGGTGCGAAGAGTTTGAAGGGGTGTACAAACACACCCGAACTCGTACAGGAGCTATTCGCACGGTTAACTACCAGAGGTTAGCCAAGGGGATCGCTTCTAACGAGGAGCATTCGGCAATAGCCGAATCCTAATCTTCCAGCTCTGTTGTAGCTCGTGAAGTCTCTGTTTACACAACAGGGAATCATGAAGACTTAGCTAAGAGAGTTGACGAACATCATGTCATGCTCCAAGCGCAACAGAAGACTTAGCTAAGAGAGTTGACTATGCTAGTAGATCTTGGCGAACTTCAGTATAAAGAGGAATCTCTTCGAAGGATCTGAGGTCCGTTCCCCTTTCCTTCGGATCAAACTTGGTTTTGATCTCGAGAAGAGTTGTAATCTCGCTTAGTCGAGATTATCACTTCTGCAATTGTTTCCTTTGTGAAGAAAGAGCATTAATTAACTTGTCTATCAACCGGATCTAATCCGCGGTGGTCCACGGACTAACGCATCCCCGGCATAGGAAAAGATCCCACGCAAATAGTGGGTGATAAACTTCCTCTGCGTGTGTTTGAAGAGAGTTGTAATTTTCGTTTTATTTTCATTGTAATGAGAGATACTATAAAAAGATACACTCTCTTGAATCTGTAATTGATAAACATTTGTAATAGATTCAGTGATGAATAAATTAACTTTCGATGAAAACAGTGGTGAATGGCAAGATCACCTCCCTCCAAACCTCTCCTTACTTAAATATTAAGTATTTATGTGATAATCATGTTTAATCTCATGTTTAGGGTTAATCCAACGTGATTGAACTTAACCTATGATGTTTAAATCTTAAATCAATACCATGAATGGTAGTATACTTCTGAAACTAATGTATTTATATGACCATGATCATTAGAGAGTATTTAACATGTTAATTTTAGTTTAATTTGGTTTATATGCACAAATTTGTCGAAATAAACAAGAATTTAGCTAATTTGTATGTTAAACCTTAGATCCATGAGTTCACATTGATTTGATCTTGATTAAACAAACCTATAGTCAAGTATTCATAAGTCTTTATCAAGTATATTAATAAAAACCTGAATTTTTGAAGAAAATACCCAAAAACCCTACCTGGAAGTTTGGGTCTGATCAGTCGACTGACCACATGCGTCAGTCGACTGATGAAGTACAGTCGGCATAGTTCAAGCAGCCAATCAGTCGACCGAAGCTCCTTCTTGGTCGATTGCTCAGGCCTTGAATGTAGTTTTTATTTCCTTTACACATGGGTTCATTTTGCGAGCATGTAGTGCAAGTTGTATGTTGATATTTACACATATTTTGAGGAGTACATATACTGGGGTTGAGTACGCATGATTCCATCGTTTGGGGTATCCAAATAGTTTGCATTCGTTAAGTGTAATGACTATAATTGTTAGCTTTTGTTGAGGATGTTGAGTGGGGTTAGTTTGGGCCTACAATGAGACCACAGATGGACTATACTCTGAGTGCGTTAGTTAGTACCGTAATAAGACCGCGATGGATTTCACTCCCATATTCATTTTTATGCCCGTACGAGCGTGCATAGAGGTTATTGAACCTATGTTTTAGGTCAGCATGGTTATACATAGAGGTTGATATACCTATTTGTCGGTCTGCACAGGGGTGCGATGAGTTGAAGAATTTCAGAGAAGGATGATTTGATAAATTTGATGATAACCTGAGTGTAGGCAATTATTGACATTCTTTTGATACAATCTATTGTGAAGGTATTTCATATCATTGGTACATAAGATTGTGTATTAGAATTTATTTTGTCCATTTAGGGTAAAAATGAGGAGTTGGATGATTTTATGGGGATGTTTGTTGTAATACTTTTATGTATTGCGTTTCTTTATTATTTTACTTGGTTAGTTGGAATTTATATCTAGAAATTTACAACTTGAGACACATGGTATATACATGAGGGTTTTCTTGTTTGGATTATTTCGCTTGACGTACCAGTCTTGTGTTGTGGATTTCTAAATATAAATCTCATGTAGCATAGGGTAAAATGATTTAGGTAGACTATGCACTTATAGGTAGAGCCTCCATCATACTTAGTACCCCTTCTCTTGGGGGAGGATGGAGATGATTTTGGTAGCGCTCTAATGCTGTTGATTTCCCTTCTTTTCAGGCAGTGGATCAGAGTTTCGGAGAGTCGTAGGTTGATAGACTTTCAGCATAGTCGCCGTCACTTATTTATAGTAGTTTATGCTCCACAGTTGTTTAAATTGATTATTAGACTTGTATTTCATTTTGAGAACTGAGAACCTATGTACTTTCCAGTTGACTCTTGTAGTTGAGATTATTGACTATTTGTATCAGATTGTTGGATGCATTTTCTTCTATGTCTATTGAGACTTGATTACTTCTGATATTGATCATTTATTTCTTATATTCTTTTTCATGTTTTCATCTCTTTTATATATGCTTGTACCTGCACTGTCTTTTATTGATTCCACTAGAGAGATATTACTATGATGGTAAAACATGTTATTGCACTGTGTGGGTGTATGGCAGACTGTTGATGCTCGATATCAAACAGCCAATTAATCCAGAAGAGGATTGATGCGGGGTGGTGAAGGATGATGGAGGGCCTGTTCCCTTTTTAGTTTTACGCCTAGTTCTTGAATGAGGGTCTGATGTCTACACTGCACAGATAGAAATAACTCATGAGAGGGAGGGGACCGGTTCCCCCGTGGTTCCTCCGACGATCAAGTCAGTTGATAAACATGAGCTTGAGTGGAGTTTAGAACTATGCGTTCTTATGCTATGTGCATTAGAGATTATCATCTCTCAGATTAGATGGACTAGAAGAGTTTGATTGTTATTTGTTTTCTTTCCTTGATTTCATGGGGGCTCTCCTTTTTTATGGTTAACAATATCCATATATAGTGTGGATGTCCATGGTAGATTGGTCATTTCGTCCATGCAGAATGGCGGTGACAAAGCGTGAGCTAGACAATGAGTCATCCCTCTCTTTACAAGTATCGGTTGGTGACTGGAAGGGAAGTCTTTTCAGTATGGGAGATGGCATCTCCGTGATATCCGAGAAGTAACTTGTGTGCATGGCAGAAGGCACGCGGGCATGCTGAGTTATTCCTTGCTTTGCAGGTATCGACTGGCGACTGGAGGGGAAGTCACTTCATTATGAGAGAATGTATCTCCTCATTTTCTAGGAAGTGATTGAGCTGACGAGTCATGGAGACTTTGTTAGGCCAATATCTGGATAAGATTTGTTCGAGGTGGACTAAGTTATTGACATTTGCTCGGGGAGAGAGGCTTGATACCAGGGTTGACTCGTCAACTTAACCGACAGTAGGGAACGTCCCTTAAGTCATTTATGAGAAATGCCCGATGAGTAGCTGAGTGCCTTAAATATGGTCGTCCTTGATAAAAGGGTTGATTGGCACCATCTTTCGTGTCGACTTAGGAGTGTTGGTCTGTCCGACTAAGTGAGATGTTATCTTGTCTCAGTTTAATAACCGCCTTTCGGGTTGATATATAGATATCGACTCATCTAGCATGTCAGGATCTCTCGTATCGGCTAGTATCACCTCTTGTGTTAATACCAGGGTGCCGGCTTGATGAATCGGTGGGGGCGAGACCTCTGTAATTGTGCCTTGGGTTTATACTTTGGTAAAGTACCAAGGTCTTGAAATCTGACCATGATGGTCGAGTTGTACTAGAGGATTCGACCATATGTGATGCCTTGGGCTTACCTTAATAAAGAGCTAATGGTTTGATGCTCGACTAAGGAGTCGTTATACCTTAGGCTTGCCTTGATAAAGAGCCAAGGGCTTGATGTTCGACTGAGGAGTAGTTGTGCCTTGGGCTTATCTTGATAGAGCCCAGGTCTTGATGTTCGACTAAGGAGTCATTGTGCATTGGGCTTATCTTGATAGAGCCAAGGTCTTGATGTTCGACTTTGTTAACCCTTATCATATCATTTTGTGAATACTGTATCTTGGGTGAGTGAACACCATAACAGTTAGCCTCTTTCACTTGGAGTTGTCTTTTAGTCTACTCCTAGGGAAATAAGATATGCTCTTGATCAATACAAGTCTATTGAAGGTGAGAAACTGAAAAGTCTCTGTCTTAGAGACGTGGTTTGTCATTATTGAGCATCTATTGCTAACTCCGCTATTCATGGATGACGTCATCAAAAGATCTGAATCGTCTTTCTAGGAGATGAAGCATCATCGATAGAAGGGAGGATCTTCCATTTTTAAAGTATTGGGATGTGGGGCATTAAATGAGGGTGGCGCTTCATGTTTCAAGTAAACCGCTTCAGATTCAGATACAGATCTGGCCTGGTTGTTTTGAAAATTGCCGCGTCTTTTGAAAATCCCTTTGTATTCTTTCTTGAAAGATTATAAATAGCTTTTTGATGATAAGATAGTTCTTTTACGAATCTTTGCTTCTGGAAAAATTTTTGACATTCCTCCAAGCCTTTTAGGAAAAAATCCTTCATGACTTCCCAAGCTTCGAACTTTGGTCGTAGTGAGGAGAGCCTTGCTACTCTTTTCCTTATTCACTCGAAGGTCCATATGGATGATATGGTAGGGTTGTATGACCGATACAATATCCCTCGAACTCTCACTTTAGCAGTACCAGAGATGAGCGAGCAAGTGTACTACCATGACGAGGGTCGAGTGCCGCTATAATTAGCCCATTTGGAGTATGGCTTACAGCTTGCATCCTTTTATCAAGGAGGTGTACACTGCTCTAGGAGTTTCCCCTTCCCAGTTCTATCCGAACACAGTGGGAATTCTGGTGGCTTTTATCATCATCTACCATCGTGTTGGAGTCCAACCAAGCTTGAGGGTGCTTGGGCATTTGATCAGTGTGAGGTCAGTTGAGAAGGACTCACATTACTCTTTCCACTATCATAGGGAGTCCTAGCTTTTTTCCGACTCTTTGAAGTTGGATGAGGACTGGAGGAAGCGATTCGTGTGGGTCTATGGTGGCGACAATGTCTTTGCTTGCTCTGACTGGCCGGAGGTGAATGGAGGCATTTTCAAGCCAGTTACCCTTAGTGACTCTGAGATGATGGATCTGGAAAAGATCCGTTCTTACGCCAGGCCCTAAGAGAGCGATGCTCTATTTGTTGATGTGTTCTCCCAGACGGTGAGTATGTCCATGATTTTATCTTCCACTTGCTTCGAGGCAAGGACGAGCCCTGTTCCTCTGTTAGCGGAAAATCGCAAGAGGAACACTAGGATTGAGGGGGTGAGCTCCATCGCTAGGCCCCATAAGAAGCTGATGGGGTCTTTTAGTGAAGAGGAGGTGGCTGTCTTGATTCCTCAAGCAGCTAACATTGCCTCTGAATTAAGGGGAAAGTCAAGGGTTAAGAGGCGGCGCCTAGTTAGACCAGTTGGGACGGGTCCGTTGATAACTCAGCTTAACCGCTTGGAAAATATGGGGTTGATAGATGAGTCTTCTCCTAGAAGGGAGACTGCGACCCTAGTGGTTAAGGAGGATGTTGTTGGCCCTAGTACTAATCCTGAGACATCTCGTCACCCTGGTAAGGAGCCTATTAGGGCGAAAGACATCGTCGAGGGAAGAGCTAAAATTCTGTCAGAACATATGGAGAATGGTGCTGACGGGAGGATTTTGGAGGATATGCTAAGTGTTGGCGTACTCCAAGCTCTTCAAGTTTGTATAGCTTAGGGGGACTTCACTGGGACATGCCCTATTCAATCGACTTGAGCGTTTCTAGGAAGACCAAGCAGAGCTGGCTAAGGAGAAGTCGGCCAAGGAAGAGGCAGAAAAGAGAGTCGTTGTCTTGGAGGCCGAATTGACTCATAAAGAAGGCGTTTAGCACCGAAGTTTGGATGAGAAGGAAGAGCTCCTTTAGAGCTTTCACATCTAGTTCTCCAAGTAGATAGGGACCATCGAAGACCTTCAAAGGGAGATGGTTCACCTATAGGTGGAGGCCGAGTCCAAAAAATATCATAGGAAGATGGTTGAGAGAGAGGCTCGAACAAGTCTCCTGTCTCTTGAAAAGATGAGGGGGGACTTTGAAGAGCTACAATCAAAGCTTTAGGCATCCATAGTCCTTGTCGACAAACTGAAGGATCAACTTGAACGTCTAGACTTAGAGCAACATAGAAAGAAGGTGGTGGACTACTGATGTCATAGCCCTATAGGGAAGGCTGAAGTAGCCTTAGCTTGTAAAGCTAGAGTTGATTACTTCACCTCCTTGGTGTCTCGCAACTCTCATTCGACTCCAGATCTCTTCTATCCTTCCTACATCTCTTGTTGTCTCGACTTGTTGAAATATGTCGAGAAAATTAGAGGTGGGTTGGATTTGTTAGCGAATGACGATGAGGTCGAGCCTGTTGCTGGGGCCCCTGGGGAATCTTCTACCCTTGCTACTGCTAGGAGTCCGCCAAGTCCAACTCTCGAGTCTAGTCGAGGGCTTTGAAGACCTGTATCTTTCAATTTTGTCTTTTCTCTTTTTTGTTGTAAAAGAGTTTGTAATGAAGTTTACTCTTATTGAATAAAAATTAACATTCATCTTCATTCTTGAGCTTGACTTCATTGTTTGCATTCTTTTAGCTTTGTAGCTTCGTTCTCATTTGAGATATTAGTTAAAGTGAGTTAGTTGTAATGTGTCGACCTATACTGGGGACTTATGAAAACTAGTTCACTTGATGCCTTATTCTAGCTGAGCGTTTAACTGACAAGAACTTGATAGATGACTGCTTAAGTTTTTAGGCATACGCTTAATATTCGTACCTTAGGTTTATGAATACCTTTTTAGCAGAATAGCAACTCTGAGGTTGGATGCTTAGGTCTTCATTGTTAGGTCTCATGTTATGAGCCTACATCTTCTAATCTTGTTTTGATAATTACAAATAATTCCTAATATTGTTTATGTAGTGTTTATGTTTTCTTATTAGGTATTTGTAGATTAACAATGTATTGGAAGATGGATGGAATTTCACTATTACGATAATATCCAATGGAGGTTGGCGGAAATTGTGGAGTGAAGCCATGCAATTCAAGTTAAAGATTTAAGTTCCCGCTTCATCCGCAAGTGTACCAAGATAGAGCTATATTGAAGACCTTCAAGTTTGGGTATATAGTTTATAGTGTTTGTAGTATAGGTTTATACTTGTGTGTTAATACTTTAAGCTCATATTAATCACACACATGTATTTATTGATTTTATCAAAATATAGGTGTTTTTTTGAAAACATTCTTTTATTAGTTTATAGACTTCAATATTAGTTTATACATATTTTATTAAGTCTATAAAATCAGTTTACAAAGTTTCAAAAGTTTGTTTAAATCAATATGTGAAAACACATGTATGTTTAGTTTCATGTTTTTTGGATATTTTTGCAAAATGATGATATTTTACAAATGGGAGGTGATTTTTGACATGTAGTAGAATCTATTAATAATTCAGAGATGGGGAAAGGAAAATCATCTTTTGGACAAGACTTATTTAAATCATGAAAATTGATACAAACATGGCTTTGTCCATTTTTCTTCTGTAACATGTGTATTATCATATCTACAATCATTTCCCAAAGTTTTATATTTTTTTGATTTTATTTGCGATTTTTAAAAGGGGTTTGAAAATTAGATTTGTTGTTTCAATCAGGCTGATACAGTGTTATCAGTCGACTGATGACTGTGTTCAATCGACTAAAGAAATCGTCTAGATTAACAAAAAGTTTCTGTTTCATTTTGATCGACTAACTAGTCAACTTATGTTCCATCAGTCAACTAATAAATGTCGTTAGTCGACTGATGAGCTAGAAAATGCCTCTAACGGTCAGCTCATCAGTCGACTGATGAAAGCCATCAGTCGATTGATGCTGTAACGGCTAATTTTTTTCAGCATGTTCTAGTTTTGGCTTTTTGCCTTGTTTTCTCTTGGCTTTGGGGTTCCTATAAATACCCCCACATATCCTTAGTTATATTAACTCAAGCGAAAAGTTTTACAAGGGCTTTAAAAGATTGTTTAGTTTGTTTAAAGGTGTTTAAGCTTTGTTTAAGAGTTTTGTTTGTGAAGATAATTTCACAAGAGCAAGTGGAGATCATCTATTGGTGTTTGAGTATTCAACTCTTCTCCCTCTCTCTTGTTGTCTATAGAGAAGTTTTTCTTAAACTCAATCCTAGCTATTTTATACGTTTGAGCATAATTTCATAAGCTAGATTTACATTGAGTTTATATTTGTTTTTCTCATTGTTTACACACAAAACCATTGAGCTTATTGTATTTTCATACTTAGTATAATTTGGGTTGTGGGGAGTTGTAATAATTGAGAGTAAGCTTATATTGAGTTCTCATCCATATTAGAGAACATTATGTTGTATCGAGCTTCATTGTGAGTTGCACATTGTATTACACTTGGACATCGAGCGAAGTGGTTGGTGAGAGACGGGGTCGGTTCTAAGAGGAGTGGGGTCGATAGTAAAGCCTAGTGAGAGGTGGTAATTTCGAACACTTGAGGAAGGTAACACGGGCTAGGCCAACATTTAGAGGGTGTGAAGTGTATTTGTAACTGTGTGAAGTGTATTAGAGTGCCTAATTATGAAGGTCACTTTGTATTACACTAGTACACCAAGAGGACTGTGTGGTGAGAGACGGGGTCATCCTAAGAGAAGTGGGGTAAGTTGTAATGGCTAGAGAGGTTATAATTCCTAACACTTGAGGGAGATACGGGCTAGAGACCAACACTTGAGGTTGCAGTTAGTGTAGTTACATTGTGAGAGATTGTAAAGTTTTCGGTGAACTACAAAACCGAGTGTGAGGTGTAAATATTTTTGGGTGAACGTTGAAAACCCGGTGTGATAGTGGATTTCTCCCCGGGAGTGGGGAGCGGAGATGTAGGACTGTGTGTTTGCATTGTTTATTTGCGCACTATTACTCTTGTTTATTGTTTATTTTACCCTTGTGTTATTTGTATATCCTTGCACATATATTATTCATATTTCATTTGCTAGGATATATTTGTTAATAAGTTTTAATTTAGTATAAAATCAGATTAAATTAGCATAAACCCTATTCACCCCCCTCTAGTGTTCCTTCCTAGTGGCATTAGGCTCTTTTCATTCATAATCCCATCAGGTCGAGTAGTGATTGTGGGAGTTGACCATAGGGCTGTACCTTGGGCTTACCTTGATAAAGAGCCAAGGGCTTGATGTTCGACTGAGGAGTCATTGTGTCTTGAGCTTATTTTGATAGAGCTAAGATTTTGATGTTTGACTGAGGAGTCGTTGTGCCTTGGGCGTATCTTGATAAAGAGCTAAGATCTTAATATTTGATTGAGGAGTCATTGTGCCTTGGGCTTATCTTCATAAAGAGCCAAGGGCTTGATATTCGACTGAGGTGTCGTAATGCCTCGAGCTTATCTTGATAAAGAGCTAAGGGCTTGATATTCGACTTAGGAGTCAAAATGCCTAGAACTCTTGAGAGTTGACTAGGTCTTTCTTTCCTCTAAGACCAAGAGATGACTGTGGGAGTCAGCCGAAGGATTGTACCTTGGATTTATTCCTGATAAGGTACCAAGGGCTTGCCATAATGATTGATGAGAGCCGAAGGAATCGACCATAAGTTGTGCCTTGGGTTTACCTTGATAAAGAGCCAAGGACTTGATATTCGACTGAGGATTCGTTGTGCCTTTGGCTTATCTTGATAAAGAGCTAAGGGCTTGATATTCGACTGAGAAGTCGTTGTGCCTTAGGCTTATCTTGATAAAGAGCCAAGGGCTTGATATTCGACTGAGAAGTCATTGTGCCTTGGACTTATCTTGATAAAGAGCTAAGGTCTTGATATTTGACTGAGGAGTCGTTGTGCCTTGGGCTTATCTTGATAAAGAACCAAGGTCTTGATATTCAACTGAGAAGTCAAAATGCCTAGAACTCTTGAGAGTTGACTAGGTCTTTCTTTCCCCTAAGGCCGAGAGATGACTGTGGGAGTCGGCCGAAGGGTTGTGCCTTAGATTTATACTTGATAATGTACCAAAGACTTGTCCATGATGATCGATGAGACCTGGAGGAATCGACCATAAGTTATTCCTTGGGCTTACCTTGATAAAGAGCCAATGACTTGATATTCGACTGAGGAGTCGTTATGCCTTGGGCTTTTCTTGATAAAGAGCCAATGGCTTGATATTTGACTAAGAAGTCGTTGTACCTTAGGCTTATCTTGATAAAGAGCCAAGGGCTTGATATTCTACTGAGAAGTCGTTGTGCCTTAGGCTTATCTTGATAAATAGACAAGGTCTTGATATTCGACTAAGAAGTTGTTGTGCCTTGGGCGTATCTTGATAAAGAGTCAAGGGCTTGATATTCGACTAAGGAGTCGTTGTACCTTATGCTTATCTTGATAAAGAGCCAAGGGCTTGTATTCGGCATGATGGTCGAGTCACACTATGAGGATCTGACCATCTGTTGGGCCTTAGGCTTACCTTGATAAAGAGCCAAGAGCTTGATTGGGGTGCCTAGGTCTTGTATGACACCTAGGTCTTTAGCCATTGTGAAGCCTTGATCCTTGCGAGATCAGAGCAAATTCTTATTGAAAGACATTTTAAGTTCTGTATTTTACATTATCATGAAAAAATATCCTTTGCAGGCATTTGATGCTCGGAAGGGGGTTGAACCACTTGTGATCTTGCTCCAGTTCTACTTCAAGGGTAATTTTGTAAAGAGAGGGGCCGCCAGTACAAAATCTCTTTTAGTTGGATTTTGCTTTCTTACATAGTGGACAACTTGTTGGTATGACGAGGATGAGTCAAAACTCTATTTGCCATCTCATCAGCCGAGGTTCCTTCTGAGTCTGGATCTCTAGTAAGGCTTTAAAGGCGGATGGTTGACATGTTGGATTTTGGTAAAAGAAACTGCCCATATGCCATGAATTATATCGAATGGCATTTTCTATGTGAGGGTTGAGGGCATGACCAAAAGCTACACGGTACCTTTTATGGTGGAACTTCTCTTAGGGAGAGAATCTACCAGCAGGTGTTGTACTCCCTAAAAATGAAAAACTATGGTGGCTTTCTAAAAGGAGCTTTGGGAGTACTAGAGGATTGGACCATGCTATGGATGGAGAACTCTCTCTTATGGGCATCATGCTAGTCGCATTCTTCGACCACCAGAGCTTAGGCAACTTTAGTGGTGAAGGCGTTGGTTGAAGGGCCAAGATCATTCTTCCTGAGAACAATCAGCTGACAGGCCCTTAACTTTTACTGCAATCTCATCCCTGATATCCTGGGACTTCTCCGAATGAAAGTCCATCTGGTCCAAGGTGCCTACCACAGACTTAATCACTGCTTCTATACTCATATGAGCTATTGTCAGTGGGAGCTTTAGTGATATTGGATCTACTCATAACCCTTGGAGGAGGTAGGGTTCTGCTTTGTGATCTAACTCCAGGTTTCTTGGTTGTCCAAAAGATGGAGTTCGTCTGTAGTGGCGATAAGAAGCCTATGCTTCATGTCCAAGCCAAACAATCACTATAGTGGTGTGTCTTCTCCAGGAGGGCTTTCAGGGTTATGGTAGCGGTCCCATCATTTGGTGGATGACCCGCCCGGCTGATGCTCCCCGGAAAGCTATAGGGGCATTTGAAGGCTACGCCTATATTGGCTCCTCATAGCCATAGGCTAATCCTCCTTAGCTTGAATGGTGCAACTCCTAACTTCATTTAGCTTGAATGGTGCAATTTCGATGTTGTTCTTCAGAGTGATTAAAATCATACCCTTGTTCAGAACTTGGTGTGTCTTCCTAAAAAAGAAGAAAGGCTCCACGGTGGGCACCAAACTGTTGATGCTCGATATCAAATAGCTAATTAATCCAGAAGAGGATTGATGCGGGTTGTAAAGGATGATGAAGGGCACGTTCCCTTTTTTAGATTTACGCTAAGTTCTTGAATGAGGGTCTGATGTCCACACTGCACAGACAGAAATAATTCATGAGAGGACGGGGACCGGTTCCATCGTGGTTCCTCCGATGATCAAGTCAGTTGATAAATATGAGCTTGAGTGGAGTTTAGAACTATGCATTCTTATGCTATGTGCATTAGAGATTATCATCTCTCAGATTGGATGGACTAGAAGAGTTAGATTGTTATTTGTTTTCTTGCCTTGATTTCATGGGGGACCTCTCCTTTTTGATGGTGAACAATATCCATATATAACGTGGGTGTCTATAGTAGATTGGTCATTTCAGCCATACAGAATGGCGGTAACAAAGTGTGAGCTGGAAGATAAGTCATCCCTCTCTTTACAAGTATCGGTTGGTGACTGGAAGGGAAGTCTTTTCAGTATGGGAGATGGCATCTCCACGATATCCGAGAAGTGACTTGTGTGCATGGCAGAAGGTACGCGGGCATGCTGAGTCATTCCTTGCTTTGCAGGTGTCGACTGACGACTGGAGGGGAGTCACTTCATTATGGGCGAATGTATCTCCTCATTTTCTGGGAAGTGATTGAGCTGACGAGTCATGGAGACTTTGTTAGGCCAATATCTAGATAAGATTTGTTCGAGGTGGACTAAGTTGTCAACATTTGCTCGGGGAGAGAGGCTTAAGACCAGGGTTGAGTCCTCAACTTAACCGACAGTAGGGAACATCCCTTAAGTCATTTATGAGAAATGCCCAGTGAGTGGCTGAGTGCCTTAAATAGGGTCGTCCTTGATAAAAGGGTCGATCGGCACCGTCTTTCGTGTCGACTTAGGAGTGTCGGTCTATCTGACTGAGTGAGACGTCTTCTTATCTCAATGTAATAACTGCCTTTCGGGTCGATATAAAGATATCGACTCATCTAGCATGTCAGGATCTCTCGTATTAGCTAGTATCACCTCTTGTGTCGATACCAGGGTGACGGCTTGATGAATCGGTGAGGGCGAGACCTCTTTAATTGTGCCTTGGGTTTATACTTTGGTAAAGTACCAAGGTCTTGTAATCTGACCATGATGGTCGAGTTGTACTAGAGGATTCGACCATATGTGGTGCCTTGGGCTTACTTTAATAAAGAGCTAAGGGTTTGATGTTCGACTGAGAAGTAGTTATGCCTTGGGCTTATCTTGATAGAGCCAAGGTCTTGATTTTCGACTAAGGAGTCGTTGTGCCTTGGGTTTATCTTGATAGAGTCAAGGTCTTGATGTTCGACTCACTCAACTCTTATCATATCATTTTGTGGATACTATAACTTGGGTGAGCGAACACAATAACAACAGGTTTGACATCTCTGGATTTACCTTGGATTGCAGCCTTGTGTGAACCCAGGGGCGTCATAGTTGGTATCAGAGCTCTAGTTCCAGCATCCTTAGGATCATCCTGTATCGTGTCGTGGAGCTAGAATAGAGTTTTCTAGGAATCAAGTATAGAGTCCACTAGGAATTCCTAGATTGAGTGAGGACGTTATATACGTATATCTTGAAAATTACAAATTTTTTTTGACTATCTTGCTTTGATTATAAAGTATAATGTGAATGATATGTGATACGATTTACCTATTGTTATATGTTATGCTATATATGCTTGAGGTCTCATTGACTGTGTCTAATAAGCTTTGTTCCTGAACTTATAGATGTCAGGAAGAGGACGTGGTTGGAGAGGAATCCATACTCACGGATCTAGGCAAGCTGAGCTAGAGCCTGAGCCGCAGCAGGCTCCATAGTACTTGATCGACCTCATTGCACCAATTGCCACTAGAATTGCAGCACTTGAGGAGCGTGTAGCGACTCCAAATCAGACATCAGAGGTTCCACCCTAGAGGAATTGCTTACAGTAGATCCACTACCAGCCATTGATAGGGCCGCTGATCAGGAGGTGTGGCTCCAATTAGTGGAGCTATATCAGAAGCTAAGGGCACCGGAATTTCATGGTACATTAGATTCTCTTGCAGCCCATAAGTGGAAGGAAGACATGAAAAACATTCTTAATTTACTTGATGTCGGCTCCGTCCAGAAGTAGATGTTAGCAGCTTTTATCCTCAAGGGTGATGCCTGGGGATGGTACAGGCTTCGGTTTACCTTAGAGAAGTGGATGACACTTACATGGGAGGATTTTGTCTACTTCTTTGATAAGGAGTATGTGTCAGCAGCAATGAAGGCCGGGAAAGAGTTGGAGTTAGCCCGACTAAAGCAGGGAGATATGTCAGTAGCAGATTATGAGAGAAAGTTTGTAGGATTGCTCAGGTTCATGGGCATGTGGCTGACTAGAGAACGATAGGCTCAGATGTTTTTGATGGGACTTCACTCGAGTTTACATCGTTTTCTTTAATCTAGAAGATTTCATTTAGTGCGGGAGGTTGCCAATGCCGCCATCTCACAAGAGACAGAGATAGCTATGTTTCAAAAGGGAAAGGAAGGGAACAGTAAACTAGGATTGGCCGAAGATAAGGGCAAGAGAAAGAGGTCATTTTTAGGATCCGTAGGGCCCCAATAGCAGGGCAAGATTCACAACATTAGCAGCAAGGCCCTTACAAGAAGGGATCACAGCTAGATCAGAGGCAGCACAGATTTCTAGGCGCATGTTTTTATTCTTATAAGTTTGGCCATACAGCAGTAGAGTGTCGTAGTGCACCAGTAGGATGATAACAGGGTAGAGGCCAGGGTTAGCAGTTGTAGGGTCATGGACATGGATGGCAGCAGCAGAGTCGTAGACAGGCGCCATAGTCGCAGGGCCACGGGTATGGCTAGCAGCAGAGGATCGAGGCATCGCCGACCGTTCTGAGGAATTGAGGGACATATACACTCCATCCAGGAGGCATCTCAGGGATAGATAGTCTCATATGTTCTAGAGTCTTCATCACAGCAGGCTACAGCTACCGGCAGAGATTATGCAGTCGTGTTGCGCGACCATGGTGCGAGTAGGGCCATTGTGGAAGGTACATTCCTTTGTAACACCTTTCCAGCCCGTTGATAATCACATTTTATTATAATTTTATTCCTTCATTATCTATTTTATATGAATAAATATATCACTAATAAGTTGTTTTTATCTTTAATTGCAGGTTAATGAAGAATAAATCTCAAACTCTAATCTTTCAACAAAAAGCCCTTGATTTAATGAAGAAATGAAGCAAAGAAGCCCATTGGAAAATCAATTGCCAAATTATCCAAAAGGCCAAAACCAAAAGAAGGAAAAATGTCAAAGGCCTAAAGAAGAAAAGAAAAATATATCAAAGCCAAAAGCCCAAGCCCAAAAGCCAAAGAGAAGAGGAAGCTACGGGCTGAAAAAGGAGGCAACTGGACATCGATGCCAGCATCGATGTCCGTATCGATGCCAGCATCGATACCCCTATCGATGCTGGCATCGATACGACGTACAGTTAGTTACGAATCTATGGCTGAATTTTGATGTTTTTGAATAAGATTTTGATCCAACAGCTCTCATTCACTGATGTTTACTATAAATAGGGGTAGAGAGTGAGGGGTTAGAGGTGTGAAAAATTTTGTAACTCCATTTGAAGAGGAGGGCTACTCTTAATTGAGAAGGCCTTCCAAAAATTATAACTTTTATTGTAATTAATAAAAATAATTTTTCTCCACTTTAAATTTGTCTTTTCTCCTCTTTGTTGAATGATGAGGATGGAGATGAAGAGCAATTTGAAGGTTTGCATCTCTTTTATTTTCCTCTTTTATTTCTTTTTAATTTCTTTATTATTGCTTATTAGTTAGATTTACATTCATGCTTGTAGTGTAGATTTATTTTCTTGTCTTCTTATTTCTTTTTGCACTTTATTTTGTAGAGTAGATTTATTTTCTTGCATTTAATTTTTATAATTTATTTTATAGTTTAGATTTTAATTCTTTGTAGTTAGATTTATTTCTTGTTTATAGTTTAGATTTTTCTTTTCTTTTTCTTTTTGTAATTAGTTATTTTCTTCTTGCTTTTATTTCTTAAGATGTAAAATTAATTCTTGTAGGAATCTTAGAATTATATGATGCTAGTCTAATTTCCTTTATATTGTATGAATTATTGTCTTGCACTTAAAATATTCATGTTTAGGATAATCAACTAGAGAACTAATCGATAAAAGAAGAATTTAATAATCTATGCTTATCTTAAATGGTTTGATAGGTTATGCTTATGAATTCTAGGATTACTATCTTATTGTTATTTTTATCATGAATAGTAATTTTAACTTAGATGATAATTTGATAGGTTATACTTTCCTTAAATGGTTTGATAGTCTATGCTTAATAAATCTAAGTTGAAATATGATAAAAAGAGAATAGTTTGTATTTTATAATTAAGATTAGTTAGTAGATTAAATTCTAGATTTCTCATATCTTAATTGAATCCTCCATCTTGACTTTCTTGAATTTTCTTTTCATTCTTGATTTTATTTCTTGATTTTATTCATTCTTCTTTCTTGCCTTATGATTTCATTTATTCTTTGATTCTTATTTCTTTTCTCTAAAATTCAATTTATTGTCTTTTGCATATATTCACAACAATCACTCATCACAAATTCTTTAATCCTATTTTGTCACGCACACAACATAAGAACATATTCTAATAATCTCTTAAAATCACCTTCCTTGTGGGATCGATAACTTTTATACTATAACTTGATCAATTGTGCACTTGTAATTTTGGTACATAATTATGTCGCATCACCCGTATTCTTTTTGATTCAGGCACTTTGCATTCTTTCATCTCCTATGATTTCATGATTACACTCCAGCTAGTTGCACAACTTTTAGATATTCCTTTGTTAGTTTCTACCCCTCTAGGTGATGTGTCACTTCTAGAGAGCATATGTAGGAGATGCATTATCAGCCTAGACGAGTCTAAATTCATGGTCAATTTGATCGTCTTACGTATGTCCGAGTTTAATATGACTCTTGGTATGGATTGGTTATCTTCCTACCATGTTAGTATCGACTATTTTGCGAAGACAGTCAGTTTGAGAGCATTCAATAACACTGAGTTGGTTGTAGCGACCTCACGGTGCAACTTGTTTACAGAGTCATTTCTAACCTAAGTCGAGGAGGTGATGATGTGGGATCGGAGTACCAATTTGAGCGAGACACGAGTAGTCCCAGAATATCAAGATGTCTTCAAAACATACTAGGATTGCCTCCAGTAAGAGAGGTAGAGTTTTGCATAGAGTTGTAGCCGGGCACATCACCGATATCCCGAGCACCTTATCGTATGGAGCCTGTTGAGATGAGGGAGCTATAGACTCAGTTGGATGAACTATTATCTCAAGGTTTTATTCGTCGGAGTCTTTTTTCGTGGGGAGCTTCGGTCCTCTTCGTGAAGAAGAAGGACGACAGTATGCGCTTATGTATAGATTATCACGGGTTGAATAAGGTCACTATCTGGAACAAATATCCACTACTGAGGATTGGTGACTTATTCGACCAGTTGCGGGAGCGTAATATTTCTCAAAGATTGATCTTCATTCTGGTTATCATCAGTTGTAGGTTCATGAGATGGATATTCCTTAGACCACCTTTCTGACTCGATATGGGTCTGTCGAGTTTCTTGTCATGCCATTTGGGCTGATCAATGTACCCACAATATTCATAGGTTTGATGAACCGGGTTTTTCATCCATACTTGGACCAGTTTGTGACTGTGTTTATCAATGACATCCTCATTTACTCACGATCGGAGGCCGAGCATGAGCATCATCTATGATTAGTATTATAGACTTTACGGGAGCACCAGTTATATGCTAAGTTTAGTAAGTACGAGTTTTGGTTATCTGAGGTAAGATTTATAGGCCATGTTATCAACAAGGAGGGCATTATTATAGATCCAGCTAAGGTAGAGGTAGTACTTGATTGGGGGCTGCTGAAGACCATTACAGAGATTCGTAGCTTCTTAGGTCTGGCCGGCTATTACAGGAAGTTCATCCATGATTTCTCAAAGATTGCAAAGCTATTGACACACCCTACAAAAAAGGTTGTACAGATTGTTTGGGGCCCAGAGTGCCAAAAGACCTTTGAGACTTTGAAGGCTAAGTTTACTACAGTGCCGATGTTGATCATCCCGAGCAGTGATAAGACCTTTGTTGTCTACACGGATGTATCGTTATCAGGTCTAGGAGGTGTTTTGATGTAGACCCAGAGAGTAGTAGCTTACATTTTGAGGTAGTTAAGGACTCATGAGCAGAACTATCCCACACATGACTTAGAGTTAGCAACAATGGTCTTCGCACTGAAGACGTGGAGACATTACATTTATGGAGTACAGTTTGAGTTGTTCACGGACCACCAGAGTCGTAAGTATCTTTTCTCCCAAAAGGAACTCAACTAGAGGCAACGGAGATGGGTCGAGTTCATTAAGGATTACGAGTTCACGCTTTAGTATCATCCAGGGAAGGCGAACATTGTAGCGTGCGTGTTGAGTAGGAAGCATCGTCGCGGACTTGCAGCTTTGAGGTGCTTGTTGTATCGAGATCTTCTTACCCTTAGCCAATTTGATTTTTAGTCAGAGATTGGTGAGAACAACACATTTTTAGGAGCTTTAGCCGTGTAACCATCTTGGACTCATAGAGTGGTCAGAGCTTAGCTGGAGGACTCTTGGATTCAAATCCAAAAGGAGGAGATTTCTAAAGAGCCCAAGGTTGATTGTACTATTGGAGCAGATGGAGGTTTTCGAATGAAAGGTCGATTAGTGATGCTAAATAATCCGTAGTTGAAGAAGGATTAATTTTATGAGGCATATCGCACTAGGTACACAGTGCATCTAGACACAACTAAAATGTACAATGACCTGAAGAGACATTTTTGGTAGAGCGGCATGCGTAGGGATATTGCGGAGTATGTGGTTAAGTGCTTTACCTGCCAGCAAGTAAAGATAGAACATCAGAGACCCACAGGAACCCTACAACATTACCCATTTCAGAGTGGAAGTGGGCAGATATCTCCATAACTTCATTGTAGGATTGCCGAGGTCGAACAAAGAGAATGATTTCATTTGGGTTATAGTTGATCAGTTGACGAAGTTGGCGCACTTCTTGCCGGTTAAAACGACATACACGATGGAGACTTATGCGAGGATTTTCATCTGGGAGATTGTATGATTGCATGGAGTTCTAGAGACGATCGTGTTAGATCGAGGATTAGTTTTCACATCTCATTTCTAGAAGAGTTTCCAGAATTCCTTTGGCATCTAGTTGTCATATAGCTAGTGGTCAGATAGAGAGAGTTAACCAGGTGTTGGACGATATGTTGCGGGCATGTGTCATTGATTTCCAGGGTAGCTGGGAGGATCATATTCCATTGATTGAGTTCGGTTACAATAACAGCTATCAGACAACGATATGTATGGCACCATATGAGACGTTATAAAGGAGGCCTTGTAGATCCCTGATTTGTTGGACAGAGCCGGAGGACAGGTTATTGCTTTGGCCAGAATTTGTGAGACAGACTATAGAGAAGGAGGCATTAATTCGAGAATGTATTCTTGTCGCTCAGAGTCAGCAAAAGAGCTATGTAGAACAGAGGTGACAACCTTTAAAGTTTCAGGTGGGAGATTTTGTTATGTTGAAGGTGTCACCAATGAAGGGTGTTCAACGATTTGGTAGACGGGGAAAACTTGCCCCGAGGTATGTTAGTCCGTTGAGGATTGTTGAGAGCGTTGGAGCCGTATTATATAGGCTAGATCTTCCAACATCGATGTCAGGTGTACACGATGTATTTCATGTTTCGATGCTTAAAAAATATTTACGTGATGAGGAGCTGCAGAGGGTGATTGATGCACCGAATTTTAAGCTTTAGGCTCATTTGACCACTATCAAAATACCAGTTTGCATCCTTGCTAGGGAGGAGAAGAAGCTTAGGAATTAGGTGATTCCTTTAGTGATGATCCAATGGAACCGAAAAGGAGCTGGGGAGGCTTCTTGGGAGTGCAAGGAGGATATGTGTCACGACTACCCTCACCTGTTTGAGCAGGTAAATGATTGGTTATGATTTGTTTGTGATTCGTGTTATCCATATAGCCACATTTACATTTAATGCTGGAATGAGGGTATTGGCACTTAGCTCCTAATCACTCAGAACACACGATGTATATATATGGGGGTTCTTTGTTTGGATTTTTCACCCGACGTACTAGTTCCATTTAATTAGGGGTTAAGTGAGAGTATTTACATTCTTGTTAGTTAAGTGTAAATGATTTCTTATGATTCATATCTGGAAGTTAATGGTACGAGATGTGTACGAGAGGGTTTCCTTGTTTGGATTATTCCCTCAACGTGCTTTTCTCGTATTATTAATCTCTAAGATACGATTATGGAATTTCGAGGACGAAATTCTTTTGGGGGGGTGAATGTAAAACCTTATAAGTTTTGAAAATACTTTGATTCATATTGATAAATGGGTTTTAATCATGATAAATATCAATTATGGATGTATGATTATGCTAATAATTAATTTGAGATCAATTTAGTGTATATATGAGAGTATACAAGTGATAAACATGCACACATGCATAGGATATGAGGCTGGAAAAAGCCTGTAGTCGGTCAACTAATGTTGCCCATTAGTCGACTAACGGGTGGTCATCAGTTGACTGATGACAGACATCAGTTGACTGACGGGCTAATTTACAGACTCTTAATGGGTTTCAGTTTGGGCTGTTTGGTTTGGGTTTGTAGTCGGTCATCTTTTGATTAGTTTTTTGAAACCCTAGCATCCTCTCTCCTTCCCTCTCAAAACCGTAACCCTAACTTAAGTTTTCAAGGGAGCTCGTTAAGCAAACACCGAGAGGAGGATGAGATTTGTGACATTTGGTGATAATGGATCGACTCTTGCTTGCCCCTGTGAGATTTGCACCTGGTGAAAGGCAAGATCACCGCCCTCTAAACCTCTCCTTAATTAAATATTAAGTATTTATGTGATAATCATGTTTAATCTCATGTTTAGGGTTAATCCAACATGTTAGAACTTAACTTGTGATGTTAAATCTTAAATCAATGCCATGAATGGTAGTATACTTTTGAAACTGATGTATTTAATGATAATGATCATTAGAGTTGATTTAACATGTTAATTTTAGGTTAATTTGGTGTATATGCACTAATTTGTCAAAATAAACAAGAATATAGCTAACTTGTATGTTAAACCTTAGATCCACGAGTTCACGTTGATTTGATCTTGATTAAACAAACCTTTAGTCAAGTATTCATCTGTTTTTATCAAGTATATTAATAAAAATCCAAATTTTTTAAGAAAATACATAAAAACCCAATCTGGCAGTTTCGGTCTGATCAGTTGACTGACCACATGCATCAGTCAACTGATGAAGTGCAGTCGGCATAGTTCTAGCCGCCGATCAGTCGACCAAAGCTCCTTGTTGGTCGACTAATCACGCTTTGAATGTGGTTTTTGTTTCTTTTACACATGGATTTGTTTTGCGAGAGTGTAGTGCAAGTTATTTGTTGATATTTACGCATATTTTGAGGAGTACACGTACTGGGATTGAGTACGCATGATTCTATTGTTTAGGGTATCCAAATAGTTTGCATTCGTTATGAGTAACGATTATTATTGTTAGATTTTGTTGAGGATGTTGAGTGGGGTTAGTTGGAGCCTACAATGAGACCACAGATGGACTACACTCTGAGTTTATTAGTCAATATCGCAATGAGACCATGAAGGACTTCACTCCCATATTCATTTTTGTGTACGTAGAGGTCGTTAAACCTATGTTTTTGGTTTGTATGGTTATGCGCAAAGTTTGATGTACCTATTTGTCGGTCTGCACGGGGGTACAATGAGTTGAAGAATTTCAAAGAAGGACGATTTGATAGATTTGATAATAACCTGAGTGTAGGCGATTATTGACATTCTTTTGATACGATCTATTGTGAATGTATTTCACATCATTGGTACATAGGATTGTGTATTAGCATTTAGGTTATCCATTTAAGGTAAAAATGAGGAGTTGGATGATTTTATGGGGATGTTTGCTGTAATACTTTCTTGTATTGCGTTTCTTTATTATTTTACTTGGTTAGTTGGAATTTATATCTAGAAATTCACAACTTGAGACACATGGTATATACATGAGAGTTTTTTTGGATTATTTTGCTCGACGTACCAGACTTGTGTTGTGGATTTCTAAATATAAATCTCATGTAGCACAGGGTAAAATGTAGCACAGGGTAAAATGATTTAGGTAGACTATGCACTTATAGGTAGAGCCTCCATCATACTTAGTAGCCATTCCCCTAGGGGCGGATGGAGATGATATTTCTAGCGCTATGACGTTATTGATTTCCCTTCTTTTCAAGCAGTGGATCAGAGTTTCAGAGAGTCGCGGGTTGACGGACTTTTAGCATAGTCATCGTCACTTGTTTATAGTAGTTTCTACTCCATAGTTGTTTAGATTGATTTTAGTTGATTATTAGACTTGTATTTCATTTTAAGAACTGAGAACCTATGTACTTTTTAGTTGACTCTTGTAGTTGAGATTATTGACCATTTGTATCAGATTGTTGGATGCATTTTCTTCTATGTCTATTGAGACTTGATTACTTTTGATATTGATCATTTATTTCTTATGTTCTATTTCGTATTTTCATCTCTTTTATATCTGCTTGTACATATACTATCTTTTATTGATTCCACTAGAGAGATATTACTATGATGGTGAAACGTGTTATTGCACTATGTGGATGCATGATAGGTTTGACATCTCTGGATTCACCTTGGACTGCAGCCTTGTGTGAACCCAGGGGCGTCACAAAAGCTAAGCCATTGGGGGACCATCACGAGGTCATCGAGAGCAGACCACTGGAGGAGCATCATGAGGCCGTAGGCATCATCATGCCATTCTAGGCCCATCAACCAAAAATGTGGCATCTGATTACAATAAGTCTTTCCGACCAATAGCTAAGCCATTGGGGGAACACCCCCTCACTGATGACACCATGAATACCTCTTGCGAGAAATTTTAGTTGCTATAGGTAGAGAAATACAAGGGCGAAGGAGATCTAGCCGAGCATGTCCAGAACTTCTACGACATGATGACCATGTTGAAAGCATCAGAGGAAATCATTTGCAGGTGCTTTCCCATCACCTTGATAGGAAACGCCAAACTTTGGTGGAATTCCCTGGTAAACAAGTCCATTGGAAATTTTGAATAACATAGCCAAAGGTTTGTTTATCACTTCATGGCTGACACCAAGCAGAAGTTGCCTTCACATGAATTGATACAAATGAGGCGAGAGCCTGGAAAGAGTCTGAGAGATTATATAAAGAGGTTCCAAGCTAAGTGATTGGAAGTGGATGACCTTGTAAGTGTGGTCGCCATGTCTGCTACCATGGCTGGTCTACAAGACAACTAGTTGGCTGACTCGCTTGCCAAAAAATAAGTCACAAGCTACGAGCAACAGATGATCAAAGCACATGGATACATTAACATTGAAGATGCCCGAGCCTATAAGAAGGTAGCCAGGGAGGTAGTGTTGGGTCCTCTTGTTTTGATAATGATTTAATAAACAATTTAAGACTAATATTGGTTTTAGTATTTTGTTTTGTGTTGTTTAGTATATACAGGTATATTGAAGAAATTGAGCAAAACAGATATATTAAAGCTCTGCATATCAAGTCAATCAATCCAAGTCCAAGCTTCAGAAGATTCTTTTCTGGTATACTTAGTATAGGATTATATAATGTGTGTTAATTCTATAAGCTCAAATATACACACACATTACATTTATGAATTTTCATGAAAATAGGTGTTTTATGCAAAATACATTCAAATATGTTTTGGACTATACAAACCATGCTAACATCTTTTATTATGTCCATAAAACGATTACACAAGTTTTCAGAACTTGATTTGAGCTAAAATGGCAAAAACAACATATTTGAAAAACATGTATTTTTAGCACTTTTGAATATTTCTGAGTTTTCACAAATGATAAGAGCAATTTGAAAAATTCTTTTTCCAACATGTCCATATTCATGATTATAAACTTTTCCTAAAGTTTTACATTTTTTGAAATTTATTTGCTATTTTTAAAAGGACTTTAAAATTCATTTTTAAAAATCATTTCAGGCTGATAACCTGTTATCAGTCGACTGATCAATCGACTGATGACATCAGTCAACTAATCAGTCGATTGACGAAAGTACCTGCAATCATCAAATAGTTTGTGTATTGTTTCGGTCGACTGACCAGTCGACTGATGATCCATCAGTCGACTGATAAAGATCAGCAGTCGACTGATAAGCTGGAAAATGAATACAACGGTCAGCTCATCAGTCGACTGATGCATCCCGTCAGTCGACAGACCAACTCCAATGGCTATATTTCCAGCATTTATTATTTTATCATTTTTACTAGTTTTGCTTGGGTTTTGTGCCTTGGCTTTTCTTCCTATATAAACCCCTATTGTTCTCATCAGATAAATTATTCAAGAGAGTTTTAACAAAAGTTTAAAAGTGTTTTTTAAGTTTGTTTAAGTGTTTAAGTTTGAGTTTACAAAGAGGTGGCTTGCTCTTTCAATTGAGGAATTCATCCTCAATCTTCTTCATCCTCTATTGTGTTTATAGAGAAAATTTTCTAACTCTTTTCTCTAGCAATTTTATTATTGAATTTCATATTCTTATTATTGCTAGTTTACTAATTTAGTTAGATTTTATTTATACTCATTTTATCACACACACACCCTATTTGAGCTTATAGCATTTCATACATCATATATTGGATTGTGGGTTTATGATTTTGTAAGATTGAGCTTACATTGAGTTCTCATCCATATTAGAGAACATTTTATTGTAATTGAGCCTAATTGTGAGTTGCACATTGTATTATACTTGTACACCGAGAGAAGTGTATGGTGAGAGACGAGATCGGTTCCAAGAGGAGTGGGGTCAGTAGTAAAGCCTAATGAGAGGTGATAATTCCGAACACTTGGGGAAAGTGATACGGGCTAGGGCAACACTTAGAGGGTTTGAAGTGTAATTGTAAGTGTGTAAGTTGTAAAGTTTTCGGTAAACTAAAAAACTGTATTGTGAGGTGTAAACGTTATTCGGGTGAGTGTAGAAAACCCGGTTGTGATAGTGGAGATCTCCTCGAGCTGAGGAGGGGAGACGTAGGTCGTGGGGACCGAACTCCGTGATCATATCTTGTGTTTGCGTTTGTCTTTTGCGCACTATCACTTGTGTTTATTTACTCTTATTCATATATCCTTGCATATATCAAATTGAATATCAATATTGTTAGGATATATTTGTTAATAAGTTTTAATCGGCATTAATATCTAATAAGATTAGCAATAACCCTATTCACCCCCTACTCTAGGATACTTTCAATTGATATCAGAGCTTGGTGCTCTTGATTTAAGGTTTAACCGCCTTGAGTTAACGGTCCAAGCTTTAATATTTTTGCTAATCTTTTTTTGATATTATTTAATTCGCTTGCTCATATATGATGGATATGTTCGGTGTAAGCTATGACATAAATGTTGCTCCTAGATACAGTAACTTCCCTTATGATCAATCGTGTTGTAGATTCAAATTTTTGGTTGAATCTAGAAATATAGATTTATGGAAAGTTATTGACAATACTTATATTGTGCCCACTTCGGAGAAATCCATGTGGATCAAACATGACAAGAAAATGTTCACAATGAACAAGGTAGTGTTACAATTTATGCATAAAGCCTTTGGTCCATGTATTTCTAATGAACTTGCTCATTTTGATAGTGCTTATACAATTTAGAAATTATTTGAAGCACATCAAGGGAACTTGGAGGCGATCTGATGATCTTTGGCGGTTCCCTCTTCAAGTTCACAAGGAGCCTCATCATGCACACGGCCACTAGGCAATAGCCCTAGTGAGGTATGTGAGTCCGATAACGAAAATGATCTTACTATTGATGAACTCGCACATAGCTATGAATTATTAATGCATGACTATAAGAAATTGTAACGTAGCTACATTAATTTAAAAAGCAAGCATGTCGAAATAAAATCCTCTCATTAAACACTAGCTATTAACTTTGATCTCATTGCAAATGAAAATATAAATCTTAAAGAATGTAATAAAAAATTAAAATTAGAAAATGCTTGTTTGTTTCATGCTAAATGTGATACTATGTTAGAAGTTGAGAACATAAGAAAAGAGCTTACTTCTTTCAAAATTGATCATGCATATTCTACTTCTAACAACAATGCTTGTGTGGATAATAATGAGTTGAATCATATTAAAAATAGAATATCCTCTTTAGATTCAACACTAAAAACTTGCATTGTCAATAACAAAAAGCTTATGGACATATGTGCAAAGTCTAGTAAAAATTCTTTCAAGAAAACTACACACTATGCACATATGTATAACAAAATTTACAAGTGTTCAATTTGTGGTCATAAAGGCCATATTGCTAAATTTTGTTATAATGCACAAAAGCTTAACAAGCCAAATCATGTTTGTGCATCCCATCAAGCTTCTTCATCACATACACATGTACACACACATAGTGATAATCATAAACATGCTCATGCATATAAGTGTGAATATTGTGGTCGTTTTCGTCATTTGACCGAGTTTTGTTTTGATTTGAGAAGAATTTCTCATTTGCAAAATAATGTTAAAGAAAAACCATTTTTTGCAAATGAGCCACGTGCACAACATTTTGGTCAACGCAAACCATTTCAACCCCTACATTGTACAAATTGTAATCGTATGAGTCATGTTTATAATTTTTATTTTGATCGTATCCGTGCACAAAATACGACCAAATGAGTTCATAACCTTAGGGCTTTAAATTTAAATGATGGTGGTCATGTCCCAAAATCTTACGGCACAAAAAATTCTTCGATGCTAATACAAAATTAATTTTGTTTCATTTTATGAGTTTTTTTTTTGTTTTTTGGATAAGGTTTAAGTTTTTGCACAAATACATATCTTTAAAGAAAATTTTATATTTATGTGAAATTTGTGCTAGAGAAATATTTATTCTTTAATTATATGAGTATTTTCAATTTTATATAATTTTTATACATATTTAAAATCTCAAAAATCTTTTTTTACATGAGTAAACTGTTTTTTAGCATATCAGTCGACACATCTGTCGACTGATGACATCAATTGACTGATATGTCAACTGACGTGACGTATGCTCAACGGATCTGGTTTTTTGTTTGCGGTTTTGACCTGTTTCTTCTGGACCCGACCCATTTGCCGATTAATCCTGACCACTCATCCAATGGAGAGCCTATCCTATCCATCGATTTTCCCCTATATCCCAATTGCTGCTTCTTCCCAAAAATTTTTCAAACCCCGATCATTTTCCCAAAATTCTAGTCGACCGACGTCCGTCATCCTCCCCGTCGAGTTTCATCTCCGTCGACTTTGTTCGCGGGAAAATTCGTTGCTTTCTTCATTACTGATTCCATTGTACACACTTGGTAATTGTTTATCGATTACAAAGATCCGGTCTTTTTATAAGATCCGGTTACAACGAAAATCAAATAAAAAGAAATGAAAAATTACAACTTTATTTCCTTATTTGTCGAACGAATCGCGAGCTCCTGTTTTGCGGTCACTCGCTTTGTGTGGGTTCTTTGCCTGCGCCGGGGTTATTTGCCGTGGACCACCGCGTGATCTCGATCCGGGCAGATCTACGCAGTATAACGGGTATTATTCCAACAAGGGAGATAATAGCCGGGAGGGATTGTTTCACCAAGGAAACAACCGCTCAATCTCGGGATCTAAGAACCAAGCTTAGATCCGGAGTATAACAACGTAGATCTCCCAATCTGGTCCTCTCGAACTCCTGCCTTATTTGGCGTTTGTCGATCGCTGAGCACCAGATCCGGATGAACAAGTCTTGAAGCCTCCAAAGGTTGAATCTTTTCTAAGTTTTGAATCTCCAATCCAGCAGGGCTTCGCCTCTCTCCAAAATTTCCAACCTCTAAAAATGAAGAACACCCCTCCTATTTATAGCCAAACGAATCTGTACGTATGCACGTGTACACGACACACACGGGAAAAAGGGGGGGTGCCGGCCACCTTGGGGTGGCTCGGCTCATGCCGAGCCACCCCAGGGTGGCTCGGCTGCCGAGCCACCCTGAGGTGGCTCGGCCTTGGCCGAGCCACCCTAGGGTGGCTCGGCTTGGGCCGAGCCACCCCGGGTTGGTTCGGTTCGGGCCGAGTCCCCCCGGGTGTGTTCGTTTCGTCCGTCGTTCGGGTTTTCCGGTGTTTCTGGTTCTGATTCGTTGTTGATTTGGACTTCGATTCGGTTGTGTGGTTGACTTGTTCGGATTCGATTCGTTTTGATCCGATTCCTGATTTGGCAGTAAACCCACTTCTGAGTTCGAGTCCGAAACCAATCTTGATTCGATCGTTATATCACCGAGTTCGCTCTTGTTTAGATGACTCGGCGATTCCCCGAAACGTTGGTTCGATTCCGCGTGCGAGTGGATACATTTCACCGCTTGGGTGCGATTTGTTGGCTTCGTCGCCTCGTTAACCTGCTCCGTTGCGCATGGCTTGGCTTCGGCGTTGGCGGGATAACGGTCGTGCTTGGATACGTCGCTCGATGGTCCGTTTGTTGAATTGACGTCATCGAGCTGTGCTAAGGGACCCGCAGGCAATTTTATACGCCTACAGACTTCTGTGCTCTGAGCTTCACTAGAGGGTATAACTCTCTCTCTCTCTCTCTCTCTCTCTCTCTCTCTCTCTCTCTCTCTTCTCTCTCTCTCTCTCTCTCTCTCTCGTTCTTCCCTTAGGGTTTGTTTCAGATTAGGGTTTCAATATTCTTTTTCGTTTATAATCTTTCAATTTGCTCTACAATCATGAATCGAGGCAATAAACGCCCTAGAACTAGTCGAGGAAAGGCCTCATCCTCACAAGCTCCTGCTACCTCTCCTAGAACTCAAAATCCCACAGTAGAAAATGTAGAATTTTAAGAAAATCAGTTGCTTACTCCCGCATTACTCGGGAAGTATCGCGCTCCCTGTCAGTTAAAAATTTTTCCGGGTAGATTCGTAAAATATGAGGATTGAAAGCATCTAAACGTCAATATTGTTCTTAAAGATGCTGGTTTATTTCATCTTTTCGACTCTATTAATGCACCCCCATATTACCCTCATCTTGTGAAGTTGTTTTATGCGAATATGCAAGTCAACTCCTCTGACCCTCATACTCCTATCATTTCTTCTGTTGTAAAGGGTCATCATCTTTCTTTCACCACAAATGAACTTGCAGAAATTCTTGGGATACCTAGGGGAGATACTCTCCTAGGTGATATAGAGTTTGATGATCCTGCCATTGACTCTCTTGTTATCCTTCCTGGCAGGCATTTCCCTCTAGATTCTCATAACACTACTTTTCTTTCTAAGGTCTTAGGGAGAATTCTTAGCTATAACTTAATTCCCAAAATAGGGGTTATGACCACTACTCCCAAGATCTTTCTAATGCTATCTATGTCATTATTTGCAATAGGGATGTTCTATGAGGGAAAGTTATCTTCGACTTTATGGCCTCCACCCACACAAAATTCCTTCCTTATGGGGCCATTCTCACTACCATTTTTAAAAATTTTGATATTGATCTTACTTGTGAGCCATCCATCAAAATTCGACCTTTTATCGATGCCGCCGCTCTTAAACGAATGGGTATTCCCACTACCCAGTTTGCTCTTGATAGGCTTCCCTCTCCTAAGCCTCCACCTCTATCTCTTAAGCCTGCAGGATCTGCGGAGTCTTCCTATTCAGACTCATCGTATAGGCCTCCTTTCCAATCCCCCTTTGCCTCATCTCATTTGCCCGAGTCTATGGCCAGGGTTTATGAGCGTTTGAGTGGCCTTGAGCGAAGGCAGGAGGAGATTCGCGAGGAGTTGGTTGGGAGGGTTGATGGCCTGGGACGTCAAGTTAATTGCTTGGGGCACCAGCTTGTAGAGATTTTGAGTATTTTAAAGCCATCTTCTTCATCCCAGGGTCCAGGACCTTCTACTTCATGATGCAGATTTTTTTTGCTTTTATGTATTTGGTTTGTAGTTTGAAAAACAATTTGATGTAGTAACTTTGGTATGTAGTTTGTTTTTTGTTTGTATGACACTTTGGTTATGATGGCACAATGTAGTTTGTTTTGTGTGTTTATGTAAGCTTGGTATGGGTTGAACATGAATGAGTGGTTGTAAACTCATAATTTTGTCTAATATACATATATTCATGTTCATTTCTCTTGCCTCTATACAAATGTGTGGATGTGGTTGTTATTATTCATTCTATACACTTGTTTCACAACCATCATATGTTTTGTGGCTAAACCTTCTTACATTCTTTTAAATAGGGGGAGAATCCCTATTTTGTTTGCTATCTTACCAATGCTTATATGTAGGAGGAGCTTCTAGCTCTCTTATTCCTTTTTTCCCCATTTTTGATGTTGCCAAAGGGGGAGAAAATTGTGAGTATATAGTATTTATTTTCAATTGGTTTATTAACTTTTTATGCATATTGGTAAATTGTTTGTCATCATCAAAAAGGAGGACATTGTTAGGTCCTCTTGTTTGGATAATGATTTAACAAATAATTTACGACTAATATTGGTTTTAGTATTTTGTTTTGTGTTGTTTAGTATATATAGGTATATTCAAGAAATTGAGCAAAACAAATATATTGAATCTATGCATATCAAGTCAATCAATCCAAGTCCAAGCTTCAGAAGATTCTTTTCTGGTATACTTAGTATAGGATTATATAATGTGTGTTAATTCTATAAGCTCAAATATACACACATTACATTTGTGAATTTTCATAAAAATAGGTGTTTTTATGCAAAACACATTCAAATATGTTTTGGACTATACAAACCATGCTAACGTCTTTCATTATGTCCATAAAATGATTACACAAATTTTCAGAACATGATTTGTGCTAAAATGGCAAAAATATATATTTGAAAAACATGTATTTTTAGCACTTTTGAATATTTTTGAGTTTTCACAAATGGTAAGAGCAATTAGAAAAATTCTTTTTCCAACATGTTCATATTCATGATTATAAACTTTTCTCAAAGTTTTACATTTTTAGAATTTATTTACTATTTTTAAAAGGACTTTAAAATTCGTTTTCAAAAATCATTTCAGGCTGATAATCTGTTATCAGTCAACTGATCAGTCGACTGACGAAAGTATTTGCAATCATCAAATAGTTTCTATTTGTTTTGGTCGACTGACCAGTCAACTGATGATCCATCAGTCGACTGATAAAGATCGCCAGCCGACTGATAAGGTGAAAAATGGATACAACGGTCAGCTCATCAGTCGACTAATGCATCCCGTCAGTCGACTGACCAGCTCCAATGGCCGACTGATCCTCCTCAAGATCAAGCTTCAGATTCTTAAAAACCAAGCGATCAGATCGAGTGCATTCCTAAGTATCTATTCTTGCTTGCTTCTCGCCCTTGATCTCTTTAGCCAGATAACTAATTTGTCCATCCCGCTCGATAATCTTATGTCGTAATGGCCAATATCTTCCTTTAGCTTGGAAGGAAGAGATTGACGACAGTGGTTGATTGCTTTGCGCAATGCCCCTGAAGCCCCTGAATCATGTTTTCCCTTGTCGCCAACTCCTGATGCCATTTGCCTTCGTTACGATTCCACACCTCTTGCTCAGCCTCTAAGGTGGTAGCTTTCCTCTTGGCCTCCTCTTTAGCCTCTCTCTCATCCTCTTGTGCCTTTTTAATATTAGCAGGAAGTCTTTGGATGTAGTTCAGTCGAGAGAATAGCTCTTGCTCGAATAGAGCCCTTCGAAGCAAATAGCCCCTAAGGGCTTAGTGGAGGCCATTGCTGGGCATCACCCCCAGGATTTCATCATCTCTCGGAAGGGAGAATTGCTCTAGCGCTCTATACTGAGCCATCCGAGACTCTAAGATCGAGCTCTTCTTATCGAGAGGTTTTTTTGGGAATAAACTTATCATCCTCAAGAAACTCCTCTCCGTGCATAAAGCTTTCTCCCGACACCCCTGTAAGTATCAGAATGCCCAATATGTATATTTTGTAAAAAAATTCAAAGTGGTGCTAGTATCCATCAGAGGAGAAATAATATTTGGTTAGGATAATCTCTTCTTGACCATGTCATATCACCAATCTGAAGGAGAGTATAGCAATCCCTAAATATTTTCTCCTTAAATACATATTAGTATCACTTTATTTATTAAAAATTGTGAGGTGCATGCTTTCAAAATTTTATTTCTTTCTGTTAATTACTCTTATTAAAAGAAATCCTTGAATAGTAGAAAGCGAAGAATTAAATAGACATCAAAAATCAAATGCAGAGAGATATTAATTTTATTATATTTCTAATGTATTAAAAAATTTAAGAGAAATAAGATGGGATCTTGGGTCTCCAGACAATGTTCTGGAGCCCTCCTCCCTTTCAAAAATGAAAAAATGTAGAGGACATTGTCTTTGTTGTTTCATACCCCAAGTCTCTTTTTCCTTTCAATCTCTCCGCCTTCTCTCTATCTTTTCTGTCATTTTTTTTGTCATTCTCTCCTTTTATGAGAAAAGAATGCCTATTTATAGGGATGGCTAGGGGAAGTTATTGCCAGGTGTTGAAAGATGATTGGGGGAGTTATGATAACTTCCTCATCAAAACTTCCTTATTAAGATTGTTGCATTCGTTTATCATAACGAACATTTTCTTTGCTTTTCACTTCTCATGTGTCTGTCTGCTTATCTTGTTTCTTTCTTTTAAAATAACTGTTATGTGGAGCCCATATACCTTCAAGCTAAAATTAGGTTTGTACGAGGACGAGTACCATTGAGTTAGATTTTTCATTGCCAAGGCTTATGATAACATGACACCACGTCCAGTTTGAGAATTTGATTGTGAAGGGATGAAGCATGTGTTTTTTTGGTTGGATTAACAGAGAGTTCACATACTCTCAAATTTACATGAGGTGCTGTCATCCTCAACTTAATTTTTATTTATATGAGATATTATCCCTCATATTAATTTTGATTTATATGAGGTACTATTCCTCACATTAAGTTTCATTGATAAATTTTGTTAAGCTCATAAAATTTGACAATTACAAGGGAAAGACGTGCCTCTCAGAATTAATTAATATGGAATGCCTACCTTCATTGGTTTAGATTTATATAAGGCACTATCTCTCATATTAGTTTTGATTTTTATGAGGTACTATCATCCTCACAATAACTTTTATTTATAGGGTTTGTTGATACATAATTTTTATATGCATCTACAAATTACCCCCATTGGCTTACAACCGATTGCGTGAGCCCAAGTTTTTTTTGGTTGATGTTGTTGTGCTATGACATTTTGTTTAAAAGACTTAGGTTTAGTTTATTTAATTCAAATATGAGGAGTCCTTATCTAATTAAAACTACTAAATTAGTAGGAGATAGAATCCGATTTAATAGGGATATCAATAAATTTTAAGATAAAATCCCAACAGAATTTGAAAAGAAAATATAATTCTACCACAATTAGGCTTTATATGTGTATATATATATATATATATATATATATATATATATATATATATATATAATTAATCTTATGCTAGATTGTTTGAGAAAGATTATAGGTAAACCTCTTTCCTTCTCTCTTTTTTTAAGAGGGGTAAAAAGCATTACTATTGATTACTATTCATCTATGTTCTTACTATTCATCCGATTCATGTTTATCCGTTTTCACCCGTCACTGTTCATTCGAAAACTGTTCATCCGTATTTACCCATCACTATTCATTCGAACACTGTTCATCCATTTTTACCCGTCATAATTTTATCTGAACACTGTTCATCCATTCCTACGTTACTGTTTTTTTTAAATTTTGTCCACATGTGCCTCTTTTTTAAATCTCTTTCGTTCTTTACTCTTGTTTACATAATCTATCTTGTATTTTTTTTAATTTTTAGTGTTCATCTTTTGTTTAGGTCCCCATGTTTCTTTTTGTTTTTTAACAATGAGACCCTTTGCCTTTTTTTAATTCTGATATATTTAATTTATTTTATTTTGTTGTATTGGTTCCATTGTCGATCCACTACATAAATTATTAACTAGTTTCCTATTTTACTACCACAAGGTAATACAATTTTGTTATTTCCTATTGAATAAGACTTAACATTAATTAATTTGAAATTCTATATATGTTTCTCAATCGTAGCTCATGGAATTACAGTGTGTCATTCTGTCAAGTTTTTTTATGCATATAAAATATCATAGTCATATTCTTGTTCTTGATGTTAATAAACTTGTTTACATGTACCAGATATTAAAATCATAATTTACTATATTTGAAGTCTTGACCCTTTTTTTCTTATTCCTACATTCATCTATTATATTCATGTTTTGAAGGTTCTATTATTTTAAGCCACGCAAAATCTTAATTCACAAAAGAAGTTTAGAAACCCTTAGGCTTTAATTAAAAATAATTATAAGAAACTCATGAGTCTTCGATATTTGTTTTAAGATTTATTCTCAATATGACATGGGGTTCAAGTACGAAGTTCAAATTCCAGAAAGGCGGGCCATGGACCTCGAAAGCTTCATGCTTCGAGAATAAAAAAATTTTAAAACATGGGTATGCTTTGTCTTTATCACAATGTCATCAACATAACATTCGACCTTATCATGGAGGAGATCAGTAAAAATCTCCATCATAGCACGTTGGTATGTTGCATCAGTATTTTTAAGTCCAAAATGCATTACTTTATAACAGAAGATACCTTTTAGTGTCCTAAAAGCTGTAAATTCTTCATCTTCTGGTATCATACGAATTTGATTGTATCCCGAATAACTATCCATGAACGATAATACTTCATGACCTATAGTAGAATCTATTAATAATTCAGAGATGGGGAGAGGAAAATCATCTTTTGGACAAGCCTTATTTAAATCACGAAAATCGATACAAACACGGTTTTGTCCATTTTTCTTTTTAACAGGGACTATATTAGCCAACCATGCAGGATATTTGACTTCTCTGATAAAGTCAGCAGCAAGAAGTTTATCTATCTCAGCTATTATTTGAGATAATATTTCTGGACGACAATGACGTTATAGTAGTTTAACAGGTGTGATATCACTTGAAATAGATAAGCGATGACATTCAAATCAAGCCTAGGGATCTCCTTGTAACTCCAAGAAAAGACATCATTGTTCTTGGATAAGAAGTGTTTGTATTCATCCTTTTCTTCCTTGCACATATGAGCATTGATAAATATGGGACGAGGGTCATCACTAGTGCCAAAATTAATTTCCTCTAATTCATCTATTGTAGCTTGTTCTCCTTCTTCCAATTAAGATGGGCCTGGCTGCAAATCCACATGTTCTAGAGATGATGTCATGTAGACTTCATATCCCACTTTCTTCATAGATGATAGTCTTTTGCCAAGGTAAAGAGCATCTCTCTATTCTAGACTGAGCATTTTGTTAAAAGATGCAAGAAAACCTCCACCGCTAATCAAATCTGAAATTAATTTTATATTATAACCCATTTTTTCATCATATTAAGGGCTTTCTAATCATAAAAAAATAGAAAGGCAAGATATTGATTCCTCATCATTTATAGAAGAGGCTGGTACAAAGACCACATATTTATTTCTTTTGACCGCTAAACTCTTTACCTTGTTAGAATTCAAGACTTCATACTCAAGTATTTGAAAGAGAAGGTCTCCATCTTTCCTTTGTTCTCAAGATATGTAGCGATATGTAGCTTTCTTTGGATTTGCTCCATCATGAGCATTTTTTCTTTACGGTTAACTCTATTAGCTATGAAATCCGATCCTTTGATCTTCTTAGCAACAACGCCTTTGAAGTAAAATTTTGCATCAGCATAGATGGCTTCCACAGTTATAAAAAGTTGTGAGTCTACAAATACTCTTCTAATTTCTCCCTCATGTGTTTTATACTTGAATCACTGATGCAAGGAGTAAGTTATCAGATCGTATTCATGCAACCAAGGACGTCCTAATAATGCATTATAAGATATGAAGGCATCAATCACATGAAAGAGAGGAGTAGAAATCCATCCTTGAAATCTTATGGTCAAACACATAGTCCTTAGAGCTTGTATCCTTGTTTGATTAAATCCCTGAATGACGATGTTATTTCTTGTAAGATTTCTTATAGTATATCCCAGCTTTGTCTACGTCCTTAAAGGGATTAAATTTATAGCAGACCCACAATCCAACATGATTCAATTAATTAGTTTATCTTCTAAATCACCTGTGACTATGAAGCTTTGAGCCTAATAGAAGGTCTTCATCAGTGAATTTAATATTTAAGACTTCTAGTGGATTTATATCCACATTAGCTACTTCTACCCTATAGTCATCAGAAAATTGCATTGTGATGACAAATGCCTTTTGCAAATCAGAAGAAAATAGAAAGCATCAAGTACACTAAGAAGTGATGGTATTTTCTTTAGATGTGCAAGTACATTGTATTTGACAGTCTCAGAAGGACCTGCCACATTTTGAGTTACTTTATCATGAGGTTGAGTTTTTTCCTTGCAAGGTATTATGTATCATTAGGAGGAAGACAGATCTCTTTTGTCTGAATTCCAGAACAAGTGGTAATATTAACCTCAGGAGTTTCTTCTAGGAAGCATAACAGTCCGTCATCTCATTCCACAACTCTAACAGTATTGCAATACAGCTCATCTGTAAAACCCTAAAATTTCTAAAAATACTATGGGAAATAGTAACAAATGAGTTATATTATAATAAATATCATTTATTAATTAATGAGTACGTTAGTAATTAATTTTAGATCAATTAAGTATATATATGAGAGTATACAAGTGTTAAACATGCACAAAATAAGTGAAAACATGTACACACATGCAAAACCTATAGGCTGGAAAACGCCTCAGGTTGGTCGACTGATGCTAGCCAATCAGTCAACCGATAGGAGCTCATAAGTCGACTAATAACAAGCCATCAGTCGACCGATGGGAGGTTTCCCAGTCAGTGTTGGTTTTAGGTTTTAATGTTTTGGTTCGGGTTCGTTGGTATATATATAAGTACACATACCCGGAAATTTTCTTTTTCATCATAATTTTCTGAACCCTAGCTCTACCCCTCAAAACCCTAGATTTATTTTAGTTAATTTTGAGACCTTTGTGAAGAAAATCTTGAGAGGAGGATGAGATCAGCGGTGTTAGTGTAGGAGGACCGTGCTTACGTGTGTTTGGAATTTCAGCACGACGTTTTGAGGCGAGTTTCATCTCCTCCAAACCCATCCCCTATTTTCTTTGGTTTTATTTTAGTATTTGATTAATTTTAAAATCTATTTTAAATATAAAGATCACTTCTTGTGAACCGTATGATGAAAAGATTTAACCTTTTTGATTTAACAAGATATATAACGGATTTCCTGATGTGGATTTTGAGTTTTAAACGTGATTTAATATGAGTTTTGTTGAGTTTTAAGGTTTTCAAGATGATTTTCACTAATAGGAATGTATTAGGATTGTTTGAATCCCCTCAAATATAATAATTATGTTTCATGTAGATCACTGAACCCTAATCACATTAAACAAGAAGTCATACAAGTGTTAATCTTGAATATTTTTAAATTTTTGATAATTTATCAACCGAAACCATCTCTATTTAGAATCTGGACATTTACAGCTGGTCGGTTGTGACGCCCCAGGGTTCACACAAGGCTGAAGTCCAAGGTGAAACTCGGATTGCCAAACCTGCCAAGCACCAAACACCATTCTACGACATGTTTCACCATCACAGTCACTATCCTCTCTAGTGGAATCAACAAATAGGTGATGGTACAAAATAGGCAAAGAATAGAAATAGTACAAAATCAGATATGCACATAAGAAATATAACAATAAATGAGCCCAACTGAAATAGAATTAAAATATCTCTGAGTCTGAAATACATCTCAATACAATGAGTCAAATGAAACCTCACTAGGGCACTCAGCCTCTTACAAAACGAATACAACTCTAAAGTCTGAACAATAAACATAACTATACAGTGGAGCTTCAGCTACTAAGACTATGCGACGGTGACTATGCGACGGTGACTATGCTAGAACTCCGTCATCCTGCGGCTCTCCAAAACTCCGATCCACCTGAAAGAGACAATTTAAACAATAAGAATAACAACAAGAGCGTTAGAGTGCTACAGCAAGATCACCTCCATCCGTCCCCAGGGGAAGGGCTGCTAGATAAAGTGGAGGCTCTATCTATTAAGCATAGTCTACCTATATCATTTTCCCTGTATCTAATAGAGTTAGTATTTAGACACCTACAAGACGAGACGTAGTACGTCGAACGAAATAATCCAAATAAGGAAACCCTCATATATATACCATATGTCTCAAATTGTAGATCCCTAAATACCAATTCCAACTCTATGAATAAAAACAACACTCAAAAGAAATACTCCAAGCCTCAATCATATAGAACCAATGTTAAAATCTTGAACTGCTTCTCAAGTAGTTGGCGCAATAATTATAGAATATCATCCAACTAAAAAATCACCATAGGCCATATCATGTATGCCACAAATCAAAGAATGTACCCTACTCATGGGTAATCTAACATGGGAGTAACTATAACTGATAATACATATATGTGTACATCTCCTTGTGCAATAGCGATACTCTTATAATACTCTTGCTCAAACGTTCTGCGGTAATAGATTTATGTTTAATACATGGACTACAAAAACTTTAAGTCCAACACGAAGACTTCAATGGATTATAGTCCAACATAAGGACTTCAACTACTATATGTTAAATAAAAACAACTCAGATAAATGTCCAACACATGGACTGCATATGATAAATACCCAATACATGGACTGTAACAGGTAAAAGCCTAACACATGGACTGTAATAGGTAAAAGCCCAACACATGGACTGTAATGGGTAAATGTCCAACATATGGGCCGCAATAGACAAATGTCCAACGCATGGACTGCATACGATTAATATCTTGCAATAAACAGATACAAGTAAAAGCATATATACTATTCACTCTCATACCCCAGTGAATAAATCTAAGACTCATGTTCATAGTTAACTCATGTACACAAATCTCAGATGTTAAACAACACTTAAGCATTGTATTATAACAATACAAGATCGAGAAACTCTCTCGAAAACCAAAACAAAGCCAAACAAACATGCACAGGCCAAAGACTGAGTGGCAGTCGACCGCACATGTACGGCGGTCGACCGCGATGGGTTCCAGGGCCTACCCAGCCCTTTGTCCTGCACGCGGTTGACCGCCGCTCACATCGCGGTCGACCATGCCCGAAAATTTTAGAACCTGCAGGTTTCTGTATAGTGTTGAGTTCATGTCGACTTTGTGATTCAAACATGTTTAAAACATACTAAAACATATATAAAACATATAACAACACTTAAACTTTGATAATCACTTGCTAAAATTATTTCGAACATAAATCTAACTCTTGTATTAATCTAATTAGGGGTTTTCAACCTAGTTAACCAAATTCTTTAATTTAAAGCATAAACTTTTAACATATTAAACATAAGCATGATTGCCAAACATCTCAGAAAGATATACATTCCTTAAATCATATTTTTTAATACTTAGGTATCACAAACCTAGGGTTTTCTCATCTTTAATCCACATATAAACTTAATTAAATGTCAAATTAGGGTTTAAACATGACTAGAACATGATTAACAAGATAAAAATGAAATTAAGAACAACCCTAATAATCATGATCATGTTTCTATTATAAACAGTAAGAAAAACATGTAGATCTAACAACAAAAATCTAATCTTTTTCATATTAGATTAAGATCTAAGCATGTAAACACAAATTAAACTTCTAAGCTAGTTATTTAACTATGGGGATGGGTTTGGATGCAAGTGATCTTGCCTTTGCACGTGAACAAGCCTCTGAAATGAACATCAAATGATCTCTTGATGCCAAACATTACAATTCCTCACCTTTCCTTCGACAAACACCCCGAGATCTCTCCCAAAACTCACAATTAGGGTTAGGGTTTGAGGAGGAAGGTTGTTGGTGTTAATCTCACATGAAAGAGGTTTAAAAGAGCTTTAAAATGAGTATATATATATATAGGATAACAACTGGGATCGACACAAATAAAACCCAACCCGAAACAAACCTGGCAAAAATAGATTCGCCCAGCGGCCGACCGCCGCGGTCGACTGCGTAGGTTTCTGAGGTTGTGCTCAGACTAGGGTTTGGTAAAATGGCTATAACTTTCTCATCCAATCTCAGAATGAGTTAATCTAAGATTTGTTGGAAAGTTATTAAATAGACCTACAACTTTTGTTTTTTACATTTTTCCTGATTCTGAATACATCGATGTGTAAAACATAGAAACTCTAAACTAGTCATTATTCCCAGATTTTCACTCTTTTGGCCTTTATGCATGTTTTGTGCATTTGCACTCATATTTTTACAAATATACATTGAATTGATCTCAAATAAATTCTTATCATACTCAAACATCAAAATATATTATTTTCACTATATAACATATTTATTATTATTTATCACAAAATATTCAAATTTACGGGGTTTTACATCAGCCGACTAATAAAGTTGATTGGTCGATTGATGTGATACAAGATCTGACGTTGTTCCTCTATCCGGTCGATCGAAGACAAGCTTTAGTCAACCGGTCAAAGGCTGTTTGAATGTACATGTTTGTGCACATTGTCGATCGACTGATAGGAGCTGTTTTGCCTATTTTGCCTCTTCCTCATGCATGTTTGGTTGTGAACACGAAGTACAAACCACACGTCATTTCACGTGCGTAGTTTACGATGGTATACGCATTGTATTTGAGCACGCATGAGTGTTTGGAGGTGCGTAACCTATATTTGAGTTTGTCATAATGGAGAGTGACACTTATATTGCAATTTATGATAGTTGGATGCTTGAGTGGGTTAGTTGGTATATCGTAATGAGTCCGCGGTAGACTACACTCAGGGTGATTAGTTGGTATACTGCAATGCGACTGTAGCAGACTATACTCTATTATGCATCATTATTTTCCAGAATAGGGTGACATGCATATTTCCGCAAGGCGATTGAGTAAGATGGGTGATACCACAGGATATTGTGAGCGTCTTACAAAAGCATCGTTGTTTTAAATAGGGAATTACACAGATTGCATTCATGCTCCCATGTTAGTTACCTGAGAGTAGGACATAAGGTTAAAATTTTCATACACGACAAATCCTATGTGAGTTTTCTTTGACAAGGATATTTTACTTATGACTGCGCCAACTACCTGAGGGTTATATGAGGTATTTGATATGATTAGTATTAGGCTTAGTTGTATATTGTTCTTGTATCTATTATTTTATTCATAGTATTTTGAGTTGGTATTTAGCAATTCATAATTTTAGATATAAGGTATATACATGAGAGTTTCCTTGTTTGGATTATTTTGCTTGATGTACGCATTCTCGTGTTGTGCATTTCTAAATATCAATTTCTAAATAATTAAGGATAGATGAGTTATATATATCTATATGTACTAACTGTATTTTCATATACTCATAACTCCCTCCCCCTAGGGGCGATGTAGATATTCTCGCTAGCACTGTGATGCTCGTTATTTCTCCTCTTTTCAAGTAGTGAGCCAGGCATTCGGAGAGTCGCAGATTGATGGAGATGTAGATTAGCTCACCGTTATTAGTAGTATATCAGTGCTCCACATTAGATATTGTTCATTTTCAAACATTTAGAGTAGTATTTCATTTTGTAAAGGCTGAGTGCCTTAGTACTATTTCATTTGATTCTATGTATTGAGATATTTCATATTTATTTTAGTTTATCAGTTGTATTCTCTTTCATTCAGTTGAAACATGATTATGCTTATTTTTAGATATCTCTTCACTATATCATGTTTATTGTAATATTATCTTATTCTATCTACTTGTACCTACACTTGTTATTATTTGATTCCACTAGAGATATTACTATGATGGTGAAACGTGTTGTTGCACAGTGTTGGGTGCATAACAGGTTTAACATCTTTGCGTTCATCTTGGACTGTAGCCTTGTGTGAAACCAGGGTCGTCACAGTTGGTATCAGAGCTCCAGTTCTAGCATCCTTAGGATCATCTTGTGTCGAGTCGTGGAGCTAGTATAGAGTTTCCTAGGATTCATATATAGAGTCCGCTAGGAATTCCTAGATTGGGTGAGGATGTTATATGTATACCTCAAAAATTATAAATTTATTATTATTATTATGACTATCTTACTTTGATTAAAAAATATTTGCATGAATGATATGTGATACGATTTACCTATTGTTATATATTACATTATTTTGCTTGAGGTCTCATGTACTGTGTCTAATAAGCTCTCCTCCTGAAATTTTAGATGTCAGGTAGAGGATGTGGTCATAGAGGAACCCGTGCTCAGGGAACTGGGCAAGCTAATCCAGAGCCTAAGCCGTAGTATGCTCCAAGTATCTGATCGACCTCATAGCACCGCTTACAACCCGGTTAGCAGAGATTGAGGAGCAGATTGTGAACCAGGTTCCACCAGTGACACCACCTCTAGTGGTGCCGTCACCAACAGTTCATGTACCTATTGTAGAGGAGTCGCCAGCAGTCACACCACCACTAGCTATTGATAGGGCCGTGGAGCAGGAGGCTTGGCTCCGTCTGGTGGAGAGATACCAGAAGTTAAGGGCACCAAAGTTCCAAGTCTCATCAGATTCACTTGTAGCCCATAAATGAAAGGAAGATGTGGGGAATATCTTAGATATGCTTAGCGTCGATTCAGTTCAGAAGCAGAGGCTAGCATCTTTCAGCCTCTAGGGTGACGCTGAAGGTTGGTATCGACTTCAATTTACTCCAGAGCAGTGCATGACACTCATCTGGGAGGACTTCATCTATTTCTTCGATGAGCAGTATGTATCATCAGTGACGAAAGCTGGGAGGGAGTTGGCGCTAGCTCGGTTGGAGTAGGGAGACATGTCTGTAGCTGACTATGAGAGCAAGTTTGTGGGTTTGCTCAGGTTTACAAGCATGTGGCAGACTGGGCAGCGTCAGGCTCAGATTTTTCTGATGGGACTTCGCCTGAGCTTACATTGCTATTTAGTGTCTCGGTGTTTTCATTCAGTGTGGGAAGTAGCCGATACGGCTATATCACAGGAGACTAAGACCATCATGTTCTAGAAGGGCAAGGAGGGAAACACCATAGCAGGTCAAGTCAGAGACAAGGGCAATAACAAGAGACCATTTTTAGGACCCGAAGGACCCCAGCAGTAGGGCAAGGGTATATAGTAGGGTCCTCATAAGAAGGGACCACAACATGATCAAAGCGCACCGCAGCACTACAGATTTCAGGGCACTTGTTTTCACTTTCACAAGTTTGAACACAGAGCTACAGAGTGTCGCAGTGCGCCAGCAAGAGGATAGCAGGGCAAGAATCAGAGTCAACAGTAGAAGAATCAAGGACAAGAGAGGCCAGAGCCGATAGTTGAGATTTGAGGCACCGCTAGTAGTTCCGAGGATAGAGGGGTAGGTACGAGCTATTTAGGAGATTCCTCAGGGACAGATAGTCCTATATACTACAAAGCCTTGAGCACAACAATCCACAGCTTCGGGCAGAGTATATGCAGTCGTACCGCATGATCATAGTGCGAGCGGGGCTGTGGTAGAAGGTATGTTCCTTGTATTCTTTTCGATTCAGGAGCTTCATATTCTTTCATCTCCTATGCTTTCATGACTAGACTTCAACTTGTAGCACAACCTTTAGATATTCCTCTGTCAGTTTCTATTCTTTTGGGAGAGGTGTCCCTCTTAGAGAGTATCTGTAGGAGATGCATTATCAGCATAGACGAGTCTGAGTTCGTAGTCGATTTGATCGTCTTGCGTATGTCCGAGTTTGATGTTATTCTTGGTATAGATTGGCTATCATCTTACGACATCAGTATCGACTATTTTACGAAGATAGCCAGCTTGTGAGCGTCCAATGAGTTTGAGTTGGTTGTAGTGTCCTCATAGGGCAACCAGTTTGCGGAGTCATTTCTGGCATACGTTGAAGAAGTGTTGTTTTGAGATAAGGGTGCAGATTTGAGCAAGACTAAAGTCATCTTAGAGTATCAGGATGTCTTTTAGGACATATGTGGATTGACTCCAGTGAAAGAGGTTGAGTTCTGCATTGAGTTGCAGCCAGGCACAATATTGATATCTCGGGAACCTTATCGTATGGCACCTACTGAGATGAAGGAGTTACAGGTTTAGTTAGAGGAGCTCATTTCGTAGGAATTTATTCGTTGGAGTCATTCTCCATGGGGAGCACCGGTCCTTTTTGTGAAGAAGAAGGACGACAGCCATTGATTATGTATCGATTATCGCTAGTTGAATAAGGTAACCATCTGAAACAGGTATCCACTATCAAGGATTGATGACTTATTCAACCAATTATAGGGAGCATAGTGTTTCTCGAAGATTGATTTTCATTCTGGCTATCATCAGTTGTGGGTTCGGGAGATGGATATTTCTAAGACCGACTTTCTGACTCGATATGGGTGTCTTTTGAGTTTCTTGTCATGCTATTTAGGCTAACCAATGCACCCACAGTTTTCATGAATTTGATGAATAGTGTTTTCCGTCCATACTCGAACCAGTTTGTGATCGTTTTCATCAACGACATCCTCATTTATTTAAGATCAGAGGTCGAGCATGAGTAGCATCTTCGATTAGCATTGCAGACATTGTAGGAGCACCAGTTGTATGCTAAGTTTAGCAAGTACGAGTTTTAGCTTTCAAAAGTTAGATTTTTAGGCCATGTCATCAGCAAGGAAGGCATTACAGTCGATCCAGCCAAGGCGGAAGCAGTTCTTGATTGGGAGCCACCGAAGACCGTTATAAATATTCGTAGTTTTTTGGGTCGGGCCGTCTATTACAGGAAGTTCATCCAGAACTTTTCAATGATTATTATCCTGTTGACACACCTTACGAAGAAGGGTGTTTAGTTTGTTTGGGAACCGGAGTGCCAGAAGGCCTTTGAGACTCTGAAGACCAAGTTGACTATAGCACTGAGGCTGTGAAAATTGCCTTGACTAAGGAAGCCCACCATTGAAAGCTCGATTCCGCCTACGTGTTGGACTCATCGGTGTGGGCTAAGCCCATTCATAGGCAGAACTCGCCTGTATAAATCGAGTTCCTTCAAACTCGCCTACACACTTAACTCGCCTGCACGAGTCAAGTTCCTTCAAACTCACCCGCATGCTCAACTCGCCTACACGAGTCAAGTCCATCTAGGCACCAGGCTCACCTACACGTCCAAGACGTTATCCAGACGACTAACAATCTCGTCAGAACTCGCATGTGTACTAGGCGGCTGCGATGTTGTGTACAAGGATGGGCCTTCTCATTTCCCACGACGTGAAGATAAGGACTACAGTGCTTCGAGCCCCCAAAACAGCCGCTCACGGTACGAGTGACCCGTCGCCTACGTACCGGACTCGTTCGTACGAAGTGGGTTCGTCTAGGTGACCAAATCTGCCTGCACATTCAAACCTATAGCTAGGCGATCATCGATCTCACCGGATTCTCCTGAGTACTAGGTAGTCGTAATGACATTTACAGGGATGGGCCTTCCCATTCCTCATGATGTAAGTGGAAGGAGTACAGTACTCCAAACCTATCAAGCAGCCGCTCATAGTATAAATGAGAAGCATGGCGCGTCTTAACAGTAGATTGTCACATCCCATGATTCAGGGAGCAACCACGCCATCTCTTCTCTATTTAAGAGCCTCTCCTGACTACAGAAAGGGGGTTCAAGATTTGTTCACTGATAGTTCATTGATATAATCGGCGAACCAGACCATCAGCCTTGGGCTCCCGAGTGAGCAAAGGATCTGCTCTTTACAACATTTCTGCATTGTAGCACCTTCCTTGAATCCTCGGCCTCGATCGCTATTGAACTCGGAGGATCGAGCTTGATTAATACGAGCTTCTACTGTGCACTGAAGCTCACTAGTAACCTCGGTCGAATCGTCCAAGGGAAGCAAACTCAGTGCGAGAACTGAGCGAGGCATCCTATCGCTACCAAAGTCCCCATGTTAAACAAGGAGGGCATTCCCTTCGCTTCTGTTATAATTTTGATTCATTAGTTTGCAATAAGCTACTCTTATCAATACAAATGAAATCCCCATTTTGAGAAATCAAAATTTACACCTACAGAAGATGGCGACCACAGTGAGAGAACCCGTTTCCTCAACCGAAATGGTGGTAACACAGTTCGACGAGGTTGTCGTTGGGATAACCGTAGAGTCCCTCGAAATCGAGTTCGATCAAGCCAAATACGAAGAGTATTTGTCTTCCTCCTCCTCTGTTGGTGATGCATCCTGCAAACGCCACAGAGTCGTGCGCAGAGGCCGGCCTCAAGCAGTCGACGCCTTCGCGCCTGAGGACTCTATCCGAGTCATGGTAGGGGAACCTATTCCCCCCAATTCAATCAAGGCCGAGCCGAAGGCCAAAAACACGTGGCGAGAGACCGCCAAGTGGGTTGTCAAACGACCCTCGTAGGCCCTAGCTCGGGAAGAGAGGGTGGTTCACCATGGCGCAGACCATGTCATCACAGGCCATACGAACTCCCCTCTCTTAAGAAGAGCCTGCCAGCGACGATGACAGGCCCTCGCACGGCACGAGGCCCAAACCTTCGCCTCATATGACGGCCTGAATTATCATTCAGGTCTGAAAAGTGCAAGATAGAGAAGCAGCCCTCCCAACGCTATCGGGCTCACCAAATCAGGCGAATCCTCGCGTTCATGCAAACTTCTCTCTGATCATAATAGCCCCCGTTTCGGCGAGTTCGGTATTTTTGATAAGCTTGGCCACTCAGGCGAACCAGTCAAAACGGGCAAGCCTACCCACTCAAGTGGACTTCGTTTCTCAAGTCACATCCCTAGTACAAACAGACTGCCCAGATCAGGCAAGCCTACCCGAGCCGGCGAGCCTTTGAAATCAGACGAACCTCGTTGAGTCCACTCGATGGGTGAGCGTTGCGAGCAAACGAGCCTTAACAACAAAGGCAAAACAGTAGGTGAAACCTCCCAAACTCGCCTGCATAAACGAAGGGCCGAAGTTCGCCTGTTGGCAGGGACTCACCTGAGCGCGATAACTCCCCTATCAAGGCGAACTCGCCTAAGTCCAACACTTAACCATTCCACCCAGTGTATGCAAGAGGGTTCATCCAAACCTCTCTCATGCGATCGCTTGGTTGACCCCTGTGGTGCTGGGGGTTATCGCCAACCACCCGCAGAAGATCTCTGGGGTTACCTAACTCGCAAACGCACCATACATGAGGTGAATCCTCAATGTCACTATGAAAGGCTTATCCAAATGGTACTCGCCGATTGCCAGTGTATAGGAATGGCGAAACCTTCAGTATTAGAAAGGCTTGCTCAACGACCTTCCCGACCAAGATCTTCTCATCGAAGGCGTAGCCACCAAAGAAGGCGCGCCATTGATGATTTAGAGCTCTCGTCTGCTATGGTCAACGTGACAAGGAAGGGTAAAGATGCACTTCAAGATTCTCCAGATTTGGACTCCTTCCTGGGGCCCGGTCACCCGCTGGTTCAGTGCGAGCGTGATGGTATATTCCTGCACACCCACAGTCAAACGGGGGTAAACATCCCGTTCGATTACGCTCTCCTAGCGCCCCTTCCGGTGGTGAAGAGGAGGGCAGCGGCCACATCCCAGACATCACACTCGAGTCACGGTGAGTCAGCAAGGGTGCACATGGCCAAAACCTCGAGTGATCAGACGATCACCTAAAAGTTTGAAGAATATCAGGTCGCCATCAAGTCCATAAGAGACATGTTGGAGCAACTTCTGAACAAAAAGAAGAAAAAGAAGAAGGCCACACGTACCCCGCGAAAGCTGGTAGGAGGCAAGGAATGGGAACCTACTCCTAATCAGACGACTGAATAGGAAGATAATGTTGAATCTTTGTCGGATCACTCCTCGAAGTCGTCGGTAGGAATATCGCGCACCGAGGGTACTACCCGGGACAAGAGGTTCGACGAGTTTCAAAGCCAACTCAATGCCTTGAAGCTCCAACAAAACATGAACAAACTGGGGATGGTCATACCATACCTATCAAGTGGGACACAGTCCCCTATCTGGCAAAGTTCAAACCATCAGTTTGGTATAGTTTGATGGCAAGGGCTCACCCTCGCAGCACATCTACTACTTTATGGCTCAAACTGAATTCCTCACCGGGAATGATGCCATCCTTACCAGGCTGTTCATCGGCACCCTCAAGGGGGTATCATTCGAATGATTCTGTAAGTTGGAACCAGCCTCTATCAAGTCATGGGATGCTTCTTCAATGATAATACAAAGGTGTCAATGGCCACCCTCCTTGCTGAAAAGCAAAGGAAGTTGGAGTCAGTTAATGACTTTGTGAAGAGGTTCAGGAACCAATTAGTTCATTGCCAAGACCAAGTCTCCGAAGCCACACTGATAGAGATGTGCCGCAATAACCTCTCGATTCACATTTTGTCCAAGGTTGGCGTGATAGAAACCCGAACCTGGAAGGAACTCATTCGATAAGGTGAGCAGGTTGAGAATATGATCAAGAGACTCAAGGCCTAGGAGACTCACCCCAGAAAGGGAGCCGTAGAGCCGAGCGTGCCTAAGAACCCCCCTCAATCGAGAGGAAAGGACATCATGGCCGTCGACTCCGCTCCGACACCCAAACCAGCCCAAAAGCCAAAACCTAGGTCGTTCGAACAACATCTCCCAAGGAAATACGACTTCAGGGAGGACCAAGTGGTGGCAACCCTCGATACTCTCATCAAGAGCAATAGGATTAAGCTACCGGAAGACACAAAGCCTAAAGAGGCAAACAAAACCAGCGATCTGAGCTACTGTGTGTACCACAGGCTCCTCGGTCACCCTACTTCCAAATGTTATATACTCAAGGATAAGCTTCAGGCCCTCTACAACGCAGGGGTCCTAAAGAAGGAGAAGGTACAGAAACAGGTGACCACAAATATGATCACTCTGAGTTTCAGAAAAGATCACCCAGAGGTTCAGACGCCAGCAGGATTGGTTCCTATCCCTAAGGCAATCCTAAAGATTACTAAGGACGATCCTCACAATCAACGAGGAAAAGGTTTAGTGTCCCAGATTTTTCCATCAGTTCAAGTAATATGGGTCCACCCGGACCTACCCGGTAATGAGCAATGGGCTTCAAGGTCTTCGAAGAAGACCAGGGGCAAGCCTTATAATGTCGTCTCCGCTATTCTGGATGGAGACAAGATGGTAGTAGCCACCCTCACCGACTTCGACAAAGAAGCTTCCGCCCTTGCCACTAGAGCAGGCAAGGAATTCGCCAAAAATTACCCTACGAGAGCAAAGGATCCGGCAGGACCCTCCACGCAGCCACCCGCAACAGCACCCCCAAATCTCGACGGGCTAAGCTCGAGTAATTATCCCTTCAGGTTCAATGTACTCACACAGCTGAAGAACATTCCAGCCCAAATCACAATGTATGAACTCCTGCGTTTGTCTAGGTCTACCCGGGAAGCTCTACAAGAGGCGTTGGCCGACTCAGAAGTCTTCGTTATGCACTTCTCACCCACGAAAGAGGAAGACGCACGAGGGAAATATGTACAATGTTGTCAAGTCATCAAACAACGAGTCCCCTACATCACATTCACCCCTGCGGACATGCTAATCAAAAGCGCCTCTCATGACCGACACTTGTACTTCACGGGATATGTCGGTTCCTCAGAAGTAGATCGAATCCAAGTTGACCCAGGATCGGCTCTAAGCATTGTACCCCTGAAACTTATCAAACACCTGGGGGTACCCCTGAGATGCCTTTCCACGACAACCACGACTATCTTTGGCTTTAATGCCACTGGGACCCGGCCGCTCGGCAAGATCCATCTGAAGTGTCGTATAGGCGACATGAAGACAGAGGTGACCTGTTACGCCATCGACGCTGAGCCTTCCTACAACATGCTTTTGGGACAATCATGGATCCACATCAACCGCATAGTACCGTTCACATTACAACAATGCCTAAAGTACATGGATGACTGTGATCGGGTGAAGACAGTAGTAGCCGACAAACAACCCTTCAAAAGAGTCAAGAACTATTTCACGGATTCCTTGGTTTACCAAGATTCCCACGAACCACCGGTCGAGGAGCCCGGAAGTGCCAATGAAGCGGATAGTGAACCTGAATATGGGACCATCCTTGTCCTGAACAATTTCAAATCAATTGTAATCGTCTACGAAAACCATAGTGTAACCGATGCTATTCAGGCGGATGAGATTATCTTGAATGAGAAGTTTGACTTTGCTTACTTGTCATCTTACCCGACGTCTGACGATGACACACCTAATGATTCAATTTCAAGGCTGTACAATAACTCTTCCCTACACTTTCCCATATACTCGTCATACATTACGAAGAGACAAACGATTGAGTCTTCGCAGGCTCTGTTCATAATGCCCGCCCAGGATAGCTATCAGAAGGATATTATCTTTGGACGGATCGATCACCCCTTGTGCATATTGTGGGACGAATCCGAAGAAGAGGAACCCGCACCCTAGTTTTCTTAGTACAGTCAAACGACAAAACGCAAGATGAAGGACATGGGTTACGACTACACTCGTCAAGAAGGCCTGAACTACGGCCGAGGGCGAAAGATGGTCATCCGACCCGCCTATGTGCCTAAAGGCAAACCTGCTAATTACTTCACCAAGACTCGAAGAGGCTTGGGCTACACTTCTTCCTCATTAGAGTTGTTTTGCAACTTTGGTGAGGACTCTGATGAGCCCCACTCGAGTGATCGATCATCAGCATCCTTGGCATGGGACTCAGACGTCAGCATGGGCGACTTGTTCAGAGACCTCACAGTCAATATGGCTATGACTGATCCCGCCGGAATGGCAGAGGACGACCAGGACCTACTTTATGATGAAACGCGGGACCGCCACGTTAACGCTCAATGGAGAAGTCGCTTCGAGCAACGTGAACCGCTCAACGACCACAGGTTTGGGTCTAGGCTCCGACCCCTTTGTGTTCAGAGCTCCCCCGGGTGTTGACAAAAGAGATCAGAAATATGAACACATCATGTTCGCATGTCGATTAACCGATTAAGAAGTTTAAAAAGGGGAATACTATTGGCAGCATCCGTGGGCACATCTGCAGCAGTGGCTCCATCGTCCCTCCCCCTCTTCTTTGAGATGGGTACCATCACTCGCGACGCCATCCTGACCACAGAAGAGATGACGAACACGGCGACCTCTCTAACAGGGGGTAGAACCCTATATATAATAGTCCAAGTTCGGGTCGAACGACCACAAAGGAGGCAAGGTGGTTCAGAACCCCACGCTGACAGCCGGAATATGATAGTTATGAACATGATCTTTAGCCAACGGCCTAGATCGGGCATGGGAAACGAAGTACCTCCACCATACCACTTTTAATGCGGAGCAATGCACCCACGTTGTCATAACTAACAAGCACGTGAGGTCGCGAACTAACACGTGACTCGTACAGGCCTGAGCTCACCTACGGCTCAATTGCGTCCCGCAGTCAGAGTTCGCCTACGATGAGAATTCACCTACGGTTTGAATTCGCCCTGCAGGGTAGTAAGAGATGACAGCAACAAAGGGCATATGCACAAATACATTTGGGAAACCAAAAGAACATAACATTCATCCATTTATAAGAAAATACATTTGAATAAAGTTATGACTCTACAATCAAACAAGTCATAGCACTTCATTGAAAACGAAACAAGACAAAATGTCTTAACACTACTTTGGCCCTAAGGGCCTAGTCCAGAAAGCTGAAAGACACAAGCTCTGCCTTAACTACAGCCATCCTTCGGGCATGGTCCTCCCGAGCTTTATCCTCGTCCTCCTTTTGGGCCTAGACCTTGAAGGTTGAAGCAGTAGCAGAATCCTCTCGATGCAGCATCTGAAGATTTCGGGTCGCCTCTTCGATGGCCCTCCCAGCATTCCAGCTCTCAAATTGGAGCCCCCTCAGAGTCGTCTCCGCTTGCTCCAGCTCCACCCTTAAACGGGAGATAGTAGAGGTAAAGGGGTCCATCCGAGCCTGTAGTGGACGTTGCCGGTCTGTTAAAAGGGTGATGTGAGACTCCAAGTCAACCATGTCGCGTGCCCGCACCTCTTGTTCCCACACACCCCGACACTGAGCGTGAGACAAGAATGGATCTACGTCAGCCACCGGATCCACACGCAACAGGTGATCCAAGCACGTGAGGCGCGACTCCAAGTAAAATAGCCTCGTTGTACAGCACGCAGCAAGTTGGGATTCGCCCAGTCGTCTAAGGTCGGCCATGCGATCCACGAGGGACTGCTTGAAATCAGAATATGCCCCTAAACCAAGACTAAAGAGGGGCTTCGAAGCATTCTCCAGTTCTTCAACACGAGCTGGTATAGGGAGAAGTCCTAGAGGAATGGTCTCTTGGCCACTAGCAAGCATCGTGATAAGCGGAACCTCGAGGCAAAGTCCTGCTTCAGGCGGTGGAGCAGAGTACGACGCAGATGCGGTCGCAAGCTCTCCGGATTCGTCACCCGAGACAAGGATAGGCTCAGGCGGAGACCTCTCAACGGTCGGCGCACCGTCTTGAACTGATCAACACAACAAAGGGGTTAAAAGCATGAAACAACTCACGAAGACCGAATGCAAAGATACCTTCGGCGACGGTGGCCTCAGCAGTAGTAGGGGAGGAATCCTCCCGTTTCTTCTTCAAGATGGTCACTTTTACTCACGGAGCCATCTCAGACGCCGTGAGAGAAAGCTTAGGTTTTACCCGCAGAAAGCAATGAGTGCTATAACTTCCTCCAACAAGGGAGATGAGCATTATATACACATTGCTCGGATGATCACCCACCGTTTGATTAGACAGTTCGAACCGAAACCCCCCATTATGCCGCCTATAATTCATAGCGATGTGTCCACATCATCTTAGCTGGCGAGCATATAAGTCCACAAGCAAACACATGGCCCGCCGAGTTCGAAGCCCGCCTACCATTTGAAATTCAGCCGATGGCTCGATCTCACCTGGCCTGAACCCAACTGGATTTTGATCACAGCCCGGACTAAGTCCCTTGGGCTAGAACTCGTCCAATCCGAGTTCACTTGTAGCTAGAACTCGCCTAACCCGAATTCGCCTGTAGCTAAAGTCACCCAATTCAGATCGAATTCCCTTATGAATAAGACTAGCCCATGTTGAGATCATTCAAAGTCAGGGATCACCCATGTTTAAAAAAAAGAGGGGTGCATGCATGTGCATTGGATAAAGAGGACGATGATGGAAACAAAAGCATAATTTCATTCATTAGAAGAGATTCGGATACAACAATACAATTAAGTCAAGTTACAAATCTCTCAATTGCGACTCCACCTCGCGAATCGCCTGGGTATGCTTAAGCTCGAGCCTAAGCAGGACCTCTCAGCGAATATCCTCCCCGGTGTGCGAAAGCAAGTCCTGGACGTTGGTCCTTACCTCCTTGAGAGCGTGGACTTTCTCCTCGATTGTGCCAAGGACCGTTTGTTGCTGAGAGTCAAGCTTCACCAGATCCTCCATCAGCTATTTGCGGGCCTTCTCCTTGGAGGCCAAGAGAGCCTACACCTCGGTGATAGTTTGCTTAGCTTTCGCTATCTCCGCAAACAGGCTAGATATATCACGGTTGGCTCTGTGACGCTCTTCGCCTACTCGTCCGTCTTCAGCCGTGATGCGTTCCAGCTCCTCTTTTAGCTTCATCGCTGACAACATCATCTCTTCCAATCTACGCTCCCGATCCTTCAGGGCCACCTGAACCTCATTGGACGCAAGGAGGACGAGCTCTGAACCCTTTGCACAGAGAGCAAGCAACTTTTGGATAGTTTGCTCTGCCTTCGCCAAACGCACATAATACGGGCTGGCGCTAGAAATACCAAGCATCTTAACCAAGAAGCCCATGTGATAGTCAAGGATCTCCTTGAACTCCCCGAAAGGACAATTGTCTCCCAACGCAAGCTCAATGCAACCAGCAAGGGCGTTCTAGAAATTGACGAGGGTTTGGTCCACTAATTTCTTGCGGAAGCGAGCTGCAAAAGAGAGGGCGGCCTCATCCATCGTCGACACCAAGGCAACGGTAGCCGCGGTGGTAAGGGTGGTGGTAGACACTGCTAAGACCGACGAGGTCTTAACCTCAGACCCGACGACAGTCTCGACGGCCTCTGACGCATGAGATGACGGAATGATGACCGGTTGAGCAGAAGTTTCCTTCTGAGTAAGGGCCCCCTCCTACCGAGTGGGCGTCTCTTCATTAGTCGATGCCTCCCCATTGTTGGCCTCTTTGTTTTGATGATGTTTAACAAACAATTAACATCTAATATTATTTGTCCAGTGTTTGTAATTTGTATTCATTCTAGGCAAACAATATGTTAGAGGATGGATGGTATTGAGCCTACACGATCACATCAAATGGAGGTTGGCGGAATAGTGGAGTGAAGCTATGCATTCTAGTCATATTCAAGATCAAGCTTCATCCATAACCAAGTCAAGCTACAATGAAGATCTATCAAGCTTGGGTAAATTAGTTTAGGGTTTATATAATGTGTGTTAATTCTATAAGCTCAAACATACACACACACATATATATTTGCGATTTTCTCAAATATAGGTGTTTTTATGCAAAATATTATGTTTATGGATTAAAGACTAATTTACACTATTTTCATATATTGTATAAGTCTATAAATCCATTCTAAAGTGTTTTAAAGTTTTTGTTTAAGTCATTTTGGCAAAATCAAGCTTCCAACATGTTCATACTTATGTGATTTTGCAAAATGATGAGATTTTACAAATGGGGAATGCAAATTGAAAAATTCTTTTTGTAACATGTTCATTATCATGGTTACAATCATCTCCTGAAACTTTATATTTTTTAGAATTTATTTGGTATTTTTAAAGAGAGTTTAAAGTTTATTTTTACTGTTCATATCAGGTTGTGTGCATGTTAGAAGTCTACTCTACGTCGACTTATTATAAGTCTACTCTAAGTCGACTTATGAACTAGCTCAGAATATGCTCTTTCTCTCTGTTAAGTCGACTTGTTTTAAAGAAAAGTCAACATGTACTAAGTCGACTGTAAGTCGACTTATAAACTGTCTTTCTGCATGTGTTTTTTCCTTCTGTCAAGTCGACTTGTGTCACCTGTTAAGTCGACTTATATATAGTCGTTTGCACAGTAACGACTAGTTTCCATATTTGATTATTTTAATGTTTTATGGGATTTTGTTGGTTTTTTGGGTTGATTTCTTCAAGCCTATGAATACCCCTTTGCATTAACTATTTCCAACAACTTGAGAAAGTTTTAAACAAGTTTAAGAGGGTTTTAAAGTTTGTTTAGTGTGTTTTAAAAGAGTTTGGTTTGTGAAGATTGTTTCGCAAGTGGAGGAGATCATATACATTCTTTGGGCTTCATTTTAATCCATCTCTCCATCTTATTTTTCAGAGAAGAATTCCTAAACTCAATACTAGCTTTATATTAATTCTTTGTTGTTTATCATTTTCATTAAGCTAGGGTTTACATTGAGTTTATGATAGATTTTCTCATTGCTTACACACACAACCATTGAGCTTATTATATTTGCATACATTGTATAATTAGGTTGTGAGGAGTTGTAACAATTGAGAGTGAGCTTAATTGAGTTCTCATCTATTGTAGAGAACATATTTGTATTTGTGAGCCTTAATTGTGAGATCACTTTGTAATACACTTGTACACCAAGAGAAGTGTGTGGTGTGAGTCGGGGATCGTCCCAAGAGGAGTGGCGTCGGTTGACGAACCTAGGGAAAGGTTGTATCCGAGCACTTGAGGGAGACACGTCTAGGTCCAACACTTGAGAGGGTGTAGGGTAGGATTGCAAGAGTGTTGATTGTGAAGTTTTCGGTTAGCTAGAAAACTAAGTGTGAGGTGTAAACGTTATTCGGGTGAACGTAAAAAACCCGGTTGTGATAGTGGATTTCTTCCCGGGAGTGGGGAGCAGAGACGTAGGATGGAAGGTCCGAACTCCGTGATCATTTGATTGTGTTTGAGTGTGCTTTGGCGTTTATTCTTATTTGTGCTCATTGCTTATATCGCCATTGTCTCATTATTTAGTTTACCCACTGTAGGCAATAAAAATTGCCTTAATCCTTATAAGAGAAGTTCAGAACAAAACTGCTAAAATCTCGCCTGAACTAGCAAAAAGGGGGAAAACGCTGATATCTTTCAAACCGGAAGGAATTTGGCAAAATGGACAGAAGCAAACCGAACCCTTTGGGGTCAGTTTGGTTGGCTTCGTCTCGTCGAGATAGACAATTTTCATATATAATTCGTCCAATTCTGACTTACGGTTTAAAAGTTATGGCCTATTCTTCAAAGCATGTTCAGTAGCTCGCCTAAAGGCTGAAGTTCGCCTGTAAAGGCTGAAGCTCGCCTGCAAGAAAGTCCGTCTATAAGGATAGAGCTCGCCTAACAGTGTTGAAGCTCGCCTTGATGTGATTCGTCTACACAGCTCTCCTGCACAGCTTCGCCTGCACAGCCTCGCCTGCACAGCTCGCCTGCACAGGCTCGCCTGCACATTGAACCAAGCTCGCCTGAAGGCCTAGCTCGCTTGATAGCTCGAAGCTCGCCCGTTTGGCCGACTCGCCAGCACGAAGGTTCAAGCTCGCCTGAAGACCAAGCTCGCCTGACAGTTTACACCTCACCTGCGCAGAGTAAGCTCGCCTAACAACTAGAAACCCGTCAGCATTGTTAGCTGCCCACTTAGAGTATGGAAACAGTCACATCAGTGGTCAAATCCCACAAATCAAGGGAGAAAGCATGGTGCTCCTCACCTAGCAAGAATAGGGTGGCTGACAAGACCCCCTAAGTGGTCATATCCCACAGCTAGGACGGCTGGCTCCCTCACCCCTACTAGTGGTCAAATCTCACAAATCAAGGGATGACCCATGCCATCCCTTGCCTATTTAAAGTTACTTTCAGCCAACGTGAAAGAGGTTGATTAGCTGCTGCTTGCTTGGCTGGCTAATCTTCCAAAGGTTGAACCTTGGCTCATTTGCTAAAGGCTCCCTCATTTGAAGAGACTCGTCTGAACTCTCAGACTTGAGGCTCATGGGCTCTTTGCAAGTTCTTGCATGGTAGATCTCTCCAAGCAGTTAGTCGTCAAGCACAAGCCTCCGTTTGGCCTCAGTTGATCGAACTCACCCAATCAAGCTTCTACTGCGTACTGAAGCTCTTCTGCAACTTCGCTCGAATCGTCCAAGGGAAGCAAACTCGGTGCGAGAACTGAGTGAGGCGTCCTATCGCTACCAAAGTCCCCACGTTAAACAAGGAGGGCATTCCCTCCGCTTCTGTTGTAATTTTGATTTATTAGTTTGTAATAAGCTATTCTTATTAATACAAATGAAATCCCTATTGCGGCAGATCAAAATTTACACCTACACCCACTATCTAGTTTCAAATTGTTTACCCTTGTGTTAGTATCATATCCTTGCATATATATCTCATAGTATATCTCATTGCTAGGATATATTCCTTTGTTCATATTGCATATTCTTGCTCATAATTAGTTGTCTATCTATCTTGCAAGAATATATTTGTTAATAAGTTTTAATTGGCATATAATTGGATTAGATTAGCATAAACCCTATTTACCCCCCCCCCCTCCCTCTAGGGTTCTTTCCTAGTGGTATTAGGATCTAACAATTGATATCAGAGCTTGGTACTCTTTGATTTAAGGTCTAATCGCCTTGAGTTAAAAGATCCAAGTTATCTTTTTGTGCTAATCCAATTTTGAGATTTTTGTATCTTGCTTTCACATATATACATTATGGATATGCACTGTGCACCTTGTTTAGGTTATGCCATGAATGTTGCTCCTTGTTTAGATAATTTCTCCTATGCCCAATGTTGTGTTAGATTTAAGCTATTTGTTAGATCTAAACATTTTGATTTATGGGAAATTATAGATGATGCTTATATTGTGCCCACTTTGCAGAAATCCAAGTGGTGTAAAAATGATAAAAGATTATTTACTATGAACAAGATTTTGTTAGAATATTTGCTTAATGCACTTGATTCTTCTATTTCTAACAAGTTTGTTCATTTTGATAGTGCTTACACCTTATGGAAATTTATTGAAGCACATCAAGAGGATTTGGAGGCGATCCGACAAGCTTTGGAGGATCCTACTTCAAGTTCATATGGAGCATCATGCGCACGGACACTAGGCGATTGCCCTAGTGAGGTTTGCGAGTTCGAACCCGATAATGATTTATCTAGTGATGAACTTGCTTGTGCTAGTGAGAAATTATTGCATGCCTATAACAAATTGCATAAATATTTTATTGATTTAAAAAACAAGCATGATAATTTAGAATCCGATCATGAGGAGCTAGTGTCCAAATTGAATATCATTACAAAAGAAAATGCCATGCTTAAAGAAAACAATGACATGTTAATTTTTAAAAATGAAAAATTAATCACATCTATAACTAGCTTATCTCATGAAAAAGATAATGTCACGTTAGAAGTAGAGAACATAAAAAAGTAACACTTCTTTTTTTATAAATGACTATTTATGTTCTATTTCTAATAAAAGTGCATATGTGCCTAATAATAAAGATTTGAATCTTGTGAATAAATGCATTTCATCTTTAGATTTAACTTTGAGAATATGCATTGATAACCATAAGAAGCTTATGAATATGTGTGCCAAGTCTAGTGCAAACAAGTCATCATCCACTCATCATGCACATATATATAGCAAAGTTTACAAGTGCTCTATTTGCGGCCGTAAAGGCCATATAGCTAAATTTTGCTATGATGCACACAAACATAAAAAAATCAATGCTCCTTGTGCATCTCATCAAGTTTCTTCATCACATGTACATACACATGCACCCATTGTTCATCATAAGCATGCTCATGTGTATAGATGTGATCATTGTGGTCGTTTTGGTCATTTGGCCGAATATTATTTTGATTTGAAAAAGAAATCTCATTTGCCAAATGCTTCTAGTAGACCACATGCTTTTAAATATGATGTTTGTGGTAGGTTTGGACATCTTGCTAAATTTTGTTTTGATATGCAAAAAGCTTCTAAGTTGCAATATGTTCCAAATAGACCATTGTTTAATAATGTTTCTCATTTGCAAAATATTTCTAAAAAATAATCTTTATTTGCAAATGATTCCCGTGCACGAGCTAATGGTCCACAAAAATAAATGGATCTCTTTCATTACACAAATTACAATCGAAAGGGTCATTTAAGTGATTATTGCTTTGACCGTGTTAATGCACCACATGTGCCCAAACGGGTTCATAACCCTAGGACTTTGAGCTTAAATGATAGGGGTCATGTCCCTAAACTTTTTGGTACCAAAAATTCTTGGGTACCAAAACAAATTTGATTTTTAAACCAAGAATTTTAGTGTTTTTCTTTTTCTTTTTCTTGGTTTGAAAAACGTGTTCTAAACTTTTTATATGAAAACAATTTTTAATTGATCAAATCTTTTGTTTTCATGATTATTTGTTTCGATTTTGATGAGAGGTTTGTGTTTATATAACCCTCCGTGTTTATTGGGTGTTTATTCCCAAATCTTGTTTACCGGGTACTAAATGTCCTTATATGGGTTAGAACAAGCTTAAGAGCTTGATATATTATTGTCTCTCTTGCATTTCTTTTGTCAAAAATTTGTTTTTTTTTGTTCTTTTGAATTCATTATACAAGCACAAATAAATGATTCAAATTTCAAATATGCTTTATAATGTATTTTATGAGTGGTTTGATCAAGTTCTTCAAAGAAAATTTTCTTTATTGATAAAACATCATTTTTGGGCTTAAAATTTGATTTATGATTTATTTGGTTGATTTGTTTTCATTTAATAACTTTTTGCATGATTCTCATGTTCCTCTCTCTTTTGATTTCATAAATCTATTTATATCTTTTTGTTGTGTTTTGAGACACCTATTTATAATGACATATCATTATGTGTCCTCTTCGTATTTTTTGTATGTGAGTGGTGTTTTAGCATATTTTTTATCTATGCATGCTCACATATATTTGCCTTTATCTTTATCGTACATTTTCCATAAGCAATTTTGATAGGGGGAGCAATCCCTATATATCTTTTTTTGTTATACTCACACATGCTTATTTATAGGGGGAGCTTTCGCTCTATTCATCCTTTTGTCCCCTTTTTGATGTTATCAAAGGGGAAGAAATATTGTGAGTATAGCCTTTCTTATTTATATGCATGATATATTCTAATTTATATATTCATTTCTTTCATGCATATATATCTCTTTTGTAAATTGTTCGTCATCATCAAAAAGGGGAAGATTATTGGCCTCTTTGTTTTGATGATGTTTAACAAATAATTTATATCTAATATTGTTTGTCTAGTGTTTGTGTTTTATATTCATTCTAGGCAAACAATATGTTAGAGGAAGGATGGTATTGAGCCTACACGATCATATCAAATGGAGATTGGCGGAATAGTTGAGTGAAGCTATGCATTCTAGTCATATTCAAGATCAAGCTTCATCCATAACCAAGTCAAGCTACAATGAAGATCTATCAAGCTTGGGTAAATTAGTTTAGGGTTTATATAATGTGTGTTAATTCTATAAGCTCAATCATACACACACATATATATTTGTGATTTTCTCAAATATAGGTGGTTTTATGCAAAATATTATGTTTATGGATTAAAGACTTATTTATACTATTTTCATATATTGTATAAGTCTATAAATCCATTCTAAAGTGTTTCAAAGTTTTTGTTTAAGTCATTTTGGCAAAATCAAGTTTTCAACATGTTCATACTTCTGTGATTTTGTAAAATGATGAGATTTTACAAATGGAGAATGCAAATTGAAAAATTCTTTTTGTAATATGTTCATTATCATGGTTACAATCATCTCCTAAAACTTTATATTTTTTAGAATTTATTTGATATTTTTAAAGAGGGTTTAAAGTTGATTTTTACTATTCATATCAGGTTGTGTGCATGTTATATGTCTACTCTAAGTTGACTTATTATAAGTCTACTCTAAGTCGACATATGAACTAGCTCGGAATATGCTCTTTCTCTCTGTTAAGTCGACTTGATTTAAAGAAAAGTCGACTTATACTAAGTCGACTGTAAGTCGACTTATACTAAGTCGACTGTAAGTCGACTTATAAACTGTCTTTCTGCATGTGTTTTTTCCTTCTGTCAAGTCGACTTGTGTCACCTGTTAAGTCGACTTATATATAGTCGTTTGCACAGTAACGACTTGTTTCCAGATTTGATTATTTTAATGTTTTTATGAGTTTTGTTGGTTTCTTGGGCTGATTTCTTCAAGCCTATAAATACCCCTTTGCATTAACTATTTCCAACAACTTGAGAAAGTTTTAAACAAGTTTAAGAGGGTTTTAAAGTTTGTTTAGTGTGTTTTAAAAGAGTTTGGTTTGTGAAGATTGTTTCACAAGTGGAGGAGATCATCTACATTCTTTGGGATTCATTTTAATCCATCTCTCTATCTTGTTTTTCAAAGAAGAATTCCTAAACTCAATACTAGTTTTATATTAATTCTTTGTTGTTTATCATTTTCATTAAGCTAGGGTTTACATTGAGTTTATGATTGATTTTCTCATTGATTACACACACAACCATTGAGCTTATTATATTTGCATACATTGTATAATTAGGTTGTGAGGAGTTGTAACAATTAAGAGTGAGCTTAATTGAGTTCTCATCTCTTGTAGAGAACATATTTGTATTTGTGAGCCTTAATTGTGAGATCACTTTGTAATACACTTGTACACCGAGAGAAGTGTGTGGTGTGAGTCGGAGATCGTCCCAAGAGGAGTAGCATCGGTTGACGAACCTAGGGAGAGGTAGTATCCGAGCACTTGAGGGAGACACGTCTAGGTCCACACTTGAGAGGGTGTAGAGTGGGATTGCAAGAGTGTTGATTGTGAAGTTTTCGGTTAGCTAAAAAACCGAGTGTGAGGTGTAAACGTTATTCGGGTGAACATAAAAAACCCGGTTGTGATAGTGGATTTCTCCCCGGGAGTGGGGAGCGGAGACGTAAATATCCTGCCACATGCACAACGATGGTTGTTGGTTAATGGTGTTCATCTAGAAATTAAGCAAGTCGGTGACATATCAAGTTATGAAAGGCACATAATTATTGTTAGCATCCCGAGTTAGACAAATCATAGATATAGGTAGCCTGTGATAAACATATCATCATTTGTAGATACTTTGGTTTAGATATAATGTAAAAGATAGAATGTTGATGTCGATACTTTCTAGGCAAAATTTTGAAACTTTTTCTACCTTCTAAATAATAAAATAACTCTCACCGTATTTCTGAATACCGTTTTTACACGATTACATTTTTCAAACTATATATGATCTTAAACTGATTCAAGTTTTCCTAACTTTCTAATTTTGCAATCTATATATGCAACTTACGTTGTATCATTTCTGACTACTTATATATTATTACTATTTTACTTTGTATTCTTTTGATACATTAATTTTTATATATTAAACAAATCCGTGCATCGCACGGGCCTGAAACTAGTATGTTCTAATTATCCTATTTTCTTTAAATAGGTAATTAAATGATTTTTTCTATTCGTAATGAAACTTAATATGTTATTGGATAAAATAGATACGTTTGATATAATTCAAATCCTTTATTATTTCAGTTCGTAGAGATATCCAAAAAAACATATTTTGACTTTGTATAAAAAAAATCCTCTAATATTTTTAAATTGCAAAAAACCCCTTACAATTTAAAAATTTATTAAAACATCTTTAAAATTATAAATTTTACTTATTTCAATTCAGTGAGAAATATAAAAAACATATGCTAGCTAGAAACTGAAAGTTTTTTGACTTTGGAGAAAGTATTTTGTAATTTTTAAAAATTGCAAAAGCACCCCTAAAAATTCAAAATTTGTAAATAATGCCTTGAAAATTTTAAACCTATAAACACACTAAAAACCTACAAATAACACAAACAACCCCTAAAAATTTATGAAATTTGCAATAAACACTCTAAAATTTTAACAAAACTATACTACATATAAAAGAAGATTGCCATGTCAAAACTTTTGATTTTCATTTTTACCCCTTTAAGTTTGATAATTCTCAAATATGTCACTAATTGTAATTAATCATTCACTAATTATATATAACATCTTATTAATTATGCATTTCCTCACTTTTTCAAAACATTTTGTCACACTATTATTTTATTATTTAATTATGTTATTCAATAGAAAATTTGAAATTTATCCCTAATTTATCTTCACATAAAATTTAAAATTCTATAAAAATTAAAAATAACAAAAAGTCATCTGGCTTATGCCTATAACTTTGGGTTTCACCTCTTATGGAGGACAACCTGTCACCTTATATCTTATTAGCCTTTCAAAAATATGATAATAGTATGGAAAAACAATTTGCAGTTATTATAATTGTAATAGTATTAATAGTATAATAATTTTAATAGTATTTTTGAATTAATAAATTACACTGTAATTTAACAATTATACAATTTAGTAAATTATTTACTTATAATATAATAAACTAATTATTAAATTAAAATATAGTGACTAATAGTATTATGATTATGCCAAGTATAATATTAATTATTTAAAAGATAAAAACTATTTAATATATTAAATTTTGAATAAATTATAATAATTATTGTAGGCATCAAAAATTGCCGATAGGTCCCCGAACATAGCTCGGTGTCAACGAGCGGCGATCGAACGTCACTACCCGGTTCACAAGAGCTCAAATGATGCCGGTGAGCGACTGAAGCAAACCGACGGATTACGTGAACCGACAGAATGTCAGAATCGCAAGGATACGGGTTGACCGAAAACCCCGCTATCACTGCAATCAGATCAACGCCCGCTGCGCCTCGACCACCCCACAGATAATCCAACCATCGGGGCTTACAGAGCTCGCCGTCACGATTCCAACGCATCCGAAATCACCCAAATCCGAGTTCGGACAAAAAAGTCAACGGCGAGTCAACGGCGGGACAACGGCACAGCCCCGGGCTGAACCGGGGACACACGAAGCTGTCTCGGCTGGCTCGAGACACCCCATGGGGGGTGTCCCGGCTTGGCCAAGACACCCCTAGGGGGGTGTCTCTCCTCTTAGGGGTGTCCATATCAGCCCCCCCCCCTCTCCTTTTGGCTATAAATAGCCCCCTAGGCCTCCATTGTGAGGGGCTCTTGATTTTGGTGCTGATTTAGCTCTTGGAGAAGAATTTCCGGTCTTGGGATTATCCTCGAGATCTGAAATTCTAAAGTCTGAAGCGGCGAAGCCCTGCCGGAGTGAGGAGTCGGAATTCTTCATCAAGGTTCATTCACCCCCCCTCTCTGATCCTTAGTGTTGCTCCTTTGCGGTGACACTAAGAAGAGCTATTATCTCGTTTTAGCCGAGATATACGCTTATAACCTCTAGATCTTGCGCGGATCGACGAGGTTCTGTTTCTATATCCTACGCGGATAGACGAAACTCTGCCGGATTTTATCAGCAAGGATCTTGAAGAGTCGGCGGTCCACGGACATCGACGTCCCCGTCACAGGCCAACAACCCACGCAAGCGAGACCGTACCAAACCGGGCTCTCGTGTTTATTTTCGTTTAAGTTGTAAATCCTTTTGTTTTCATTTAAATTCTGTTGTAACGCCTGAAGTTGTAACAGATCTCGAAAAAGAGAACAAGTAATGAAAACAGCAACTTTTACCGGAAACAATTATCCAAACTATAATTGATCATATAATTATTTATATATAGTTTTATCATACAATTTATTCATTTAAGTAAAATTGTAATTGTTTGGGAATTTATATTGCTATATAAGTTATTTCAATTTTTGTAGCCAACAAAAAATGAAAAACATAAAATAAAGCAGGGCTGCTCTCGTGCAAAGCACGTGCACTATACTAGTCTTTTTAAAAGAGGGAGTTTGAAGAAAACTTTTCTTGAATAATTTTTTTTTAAGAAAAAGGATATGATCAAAGATATTAGCCACTATTACTTTCCAAAACAAGTTGGTTATTAAAATACATTCATGATCTCGAGCCTTACAATGATGGATGTAACAAATCATAACAAAACATTCATCTTATCCACATACAAAGACCCACCACACTAACTAAAATTGACCAAAGATAAACAACACAAAGTATATCGAACACAGCTAGCTACAATTAAACAAGGTCTTCAAAAAACAAAAAATGAAAATCATCAGCAGTAGAATCCTTGTCATCTTCATCAGTGCTTCCATCTTCAAAAACATCAACTTAATCATATGCAAACATCAAGCTCTAGCATCACCCCCTCTATTGCTTTCAAGATCTTTCGAAAACTTCACATGTAGCTTTTGTACCATATATCCCCCTCTTTCTATACTTTTTATAGTGAACTCCAGAGCATTTTGTTAGTAAATGACCTATCTAGAAAGTCACAAAGTATTAAATTTTCTTTAAAAGTTCTAAAGAATGTAATTTTTTTGTTATGAAAAATTCTTAAGATCCTTTCATGCCTCACAGTCCATATCCCTACACTCACACAAAGGTCCCAATGTAATCTAATAACAGTTTTAACATATTTCATTCTCCATCAACTCCACAACCCTTTTAAAGAAACAAATTGCTCATGAACTTCGAATTTATACTTGAGGGAAATCCATATAGCTTTCACAAACATGCAATTAATAAAAATATGATTGTTACTTTATTCCTCTGTTTCATATAAAAACTAGATATTTGAAATATGGATTCCTTCTTGGTCAAAATATCTTTTGTATTCAGTTTATCATTTATAGCTAACCAAAGAATAATTTTAATTTTTAGAGGAATGGTAACACTCCATATGCTTTCATAACTACATCTCATACCTACATCACATAAGAAATTCAAGAAAGATTTAACAGTAAAATTATGAACCCACTTCCATAATCTCTTATCATTTTCTGCACTAAAAGACACCATCTGAATCGATTATAACAAGTGTAAGTGAGGAAAAACTAATTCTCCCTACAGTTGTCTCACAAATTTAATATTCCACACCCACATATTGTCAATATTTTTCCTCATAGAAGCAACTGATGCCTTTGGTTTCTCACTGAGAGCAAAAAGTGATGGATATAAAGAAGCAAGAGAGTTGTCTCCACACAACTTGTCTAACCAAAAGAAACTATCAATTCCATGTCCCACAATAACATTGGTGCTAGCTAAAAAACATCATGTTAATTAAGAATCTTTATTTTTTTTATGTAACTATCCCATGATTAGCCAATAAGTCATGATTCATATAGTATTTATGATAAATGATTTCTTTCCAAAGAGAATTAGATGATTCAAACCATCTCCAGAGCCATCTTCCTGCTAAGAATTTATTCATAACTTGGATATCTAGGTGCCTAAACCACCATCCCATTTAGGTTTACACATTAACCCCTACATGTAGACACTAAAAAGTACCAAGGAATAAAGCAAGGTTGAACCTTGCTACAATCATGACGAGGCTCGTCATCATAATGAACCTCATCTAAGACAATGAAGCCCATCATGATGATGAACATCATTGAAGACGAAGTCTATCCGCAGACGAACCTCGTCAAACGGCACCTCACCCCTCAAAAGACGAACTCCGCCCAGAAACAAAGTTCATCATTGAAGATGAAGTTCGTCCAGAAATGAAGTTCATCCAGAAATGAAGTTCGTCATTGAAGGTGAAGTTCGTCATTTAAGACGAAGTTCGCCATTGCAAATAGGCATGATCAACATGAAAAGGGGGGAGATTGAGAGGCTAGTCAAAAAGCCTATCTCTCCTCCACTCTCATGGATCTTCATAGATCTTCGGCTAATCATTTGGTCTTGGAACGTCGAAGCTTATAATAAGCATGACGAGGATCATTACAATGATGGACCTCATTTCAAACAACAAAGCTTGTCATTGAAAACAAGATTTGAAGCACGTCAATGAAGAGGAAGCTCGTCAGCGAAGATGAAGCTTGTCTAATGAACCTTGCCACGCAACGAAGCTCATCATCCACACGAAGTTCGGCTGTAACGACCACAAGGACCAAGTCAGCCCACGTGGGCTAAATCTAAGGAGTATGTTACGCTTCATTAATCAACATGTGCTAAATCTCAGGAGTCAGTTACGCCCACGACCCCACGATTGTAGCACGTCAATTACGTGCTAAAGCTCGATAAATAGCCGCAAGCAGCTATAGAGAGGGGTTCTGGCAGGTCAGACTTTTAAACTCTTAGAAAATTAGACCTCAAGAATCATCAGAGATCAGAGTTTCTGTGTGTAAATCCGAAGTTCAAATTTCGATTCCAGCCGACTAACTAATGTGAGAAGCTTCAGCAATTTTGTTCTGATCGTCAGCGGGAGGTAATCTCGACTCAAGCATCAGGGGGATCATCCTTTCGCCACCAAGAATCCACGTTAAATAAGGAGGTGCTGAATTAATCTTCTCTTCATCTGTAATCGAGAAAGAGTGTGAGTGATTGTAAGGGTTTCGTACCAAATGATTTCTTAAAACAAGAGAATCAATCCAGTTAATTTTTTAACTCTACAGATGATGGCGACCATAGTGGGAGTGGCCATTCTTTCCGATGAAATGATGGTGGCACAGTCAGACAAGATTGCAGTAGGAACCGAGGTTGAAACTCAGTCATAGAGTTCGACCAGACGAAGTATGAGGAGTTCATCTCCTCTGGTAAGTCCAGTCCCACCAAGGCACGAAAGTGCCGTCGAGTCTCATATGAGACTTCAGCCCAAAGGGCTTCTGATGATTCAACTCGAGTTAACCTCGAGGAAAAGTCCATGCCCCTCAAAGAGGAGGCTCCAACAACTAGCCATCAGGCTAAGAAATGGGTTGTCAAGTAACCTAGCTGAACTTTGGCTTCTACTAGCCAAACTATGGCTTTTGATAATGAACCTCGCCCAGCTTCGGCTGAGGCATAAGTTCCTGTTGGTCCACTGTCGAGACACGCTCGATAACGTCAGCGCCAGAACCAAGCTCACCTTAGGGCTCGAGATTTGGTCTTGCTAGACGGTTCTCACTATCAACGGAGAGCTGATCAGCTCAAGGTCAACAAGTTTGTCGAGGGTCGAGTGACCGAGGAACGACAAAATGACAAAATTCACCATTGTACCCAATTAGGTTCTAACGACGAGCTTCAATACAAGGTTCGTCCAACTCTACGAGTTTGCTCTGTTAAGAAAGATAGCCAAATCTAGGCTCGTCGGGAGGATAAACCTCACTCGAATGATGAATCTTGCCTTCAACCTCAAACTAGCACTGTTACAGAGAAACATTCAAGGGTACAAGATGAGGTTCAACTCAGAGATAAATCCTTCCTTGGAACCAAGTTCGTCCGATTGATGAACCTCACATGAAATACGAGGTTCGTTCCCCGAACCAGGTTCGTTCCCCGAACCAGGTTCGTTCGAATATCAAAGCTCGCATGAATGATGAGGCTCGCCCAACCGACGAACCTCGTATCACACATGAGGCTCGCCTAAGCGTCCGAGTGCACCCAGATGACAAACCCCATCTTCAGCATGAGGTTCATCCAGCCCACCAGGCTCGAATATCTAACACTTACAAATTCTTGCGCATGCATAAGCAAGCTACCTAAGTTAACAGGGGGTGGTCCTGTTACTAATCTCCGTGATAACCTGGTTTGTAAGTGCAGTATGAGCTAGATGAAATCCAATTGCAGTTGTGAGAAAGTTATCTCCGCAGTGCTCTCCTAATGCCTATGTAGGGTATCAGCACACAAGTCTACAGTCTTAGAATGACTGTCAGAGCCTTCGACAATTTCTTCGTCCAGAAAAAGACACTTTTGTCCTAAAAAGCAAGCGTCCAAAAATCGTGACGTCAAAGTGACGATCAATATGGTTGGTAAAGGCAAGGGTAAAACCCAAGTCGATTCTTCTGAGTCCTCCAATCTTGAGTTTTCCCCAGGATTACGAGAAGCACTCATGGAAAGATAGGTTGTTTACCAACACACCCATACCTATACCGAAGCAAGGATCCCGTTGGATTATCTAAAATTAGCGGGTATATCCTATGATGTCGATGAAGAGCCTGAAAACTCTGTCATTGCAACATCCCAACCTTCCAGCACCGATAAAAGTGAGCAAGTGAGCGCTCACATGGCTGGGAATGAAGAATAAATGGTAAGAAGACTGGAAGAACAACAAGCTGCTCTCCTCCAACAACAAGAGACCATCAAAGGCTTGGGGGATATGGTGGGCAAACTCCTCAAGGAGAAGAAGAAGAAGAAGAAAGCTACCGCCGAATCCTCAGGATCAAGGCACCGGTGGCCTTCACCCACTTCTCGAGAATCTAGTCGTCAAAATAAAGATGGCAATAATGAAGAAGATGAGAAAGAAAATATTTTTGATATTTATTCTGAATTATCCAAAGCTGAGTCCAACCCGCGTAAGAATGACCGAGATTAGAAGTTGGACGATTTCCAGAAGCAACTTGAGGCTTTTAAGCTTCAGAGAATTGGGGGTCATCAGGCCATACCCTGCCAAATGGGACTCCGTCCCTTATCTTCCAAAGTTTAAGCCACTCAACCTCCTATAGTTTGATGGCAAGGGTTCTCCGACCCAGCACATCTACTACTTCCAAGCATAAACTGGACACATAGTGAGAAATGATCCCATTATGACTCGACTGTTCATAAGTACCCTTAAAGGAGTCGCTTTTGAATGGTTTCGTAGGCTAGAACCATGCTCCATCAAATTTTGGGCTGACATGGAAAGGCTCTTTATAGTCAGATTCTTCGACAATGACACAGAAGTATCTATGGCCACCCTGCTAACTGAAAAGCAGAAGAAGACAGAGTCTGTCAGTAACTTTGTCAAGAGATATAGAAATTGATCGCTGCATTGCTGTGATCAAGTCTCTGAAAGTACATTGATCGAGATGTATCATAATAACCTCTCGATCTATATTTTATCCAAGATTAGAGTGGTGAAGACCTGAACTTAGAAAGAGCTTATTCGTCAAGGAGAACAGGTCGAAAGCATGCTCAAAAGGCTAGATGCTGAAGAGCCATGTGATTTTCAAGAAGGTGATGACCAAGAAAACCTCACCCCTCTGACTTATGTAAAAGGGAAAGAGGATTTGGCAGTGAAAACCACTTCTTCCCCTAAATCTTCATCAAAGCAGAGGAGCAAATCTTCGGATAGCCACTTTCAGTAGAAGTACGACTTCCAAGATGAGCAAGTTGTCCTGATATTCAAATCCTTGATCAAGGCAAAAAAAAGATCAAGCTCCCAAAATCGATGCAACCTGAGGAGATGTCGAAAATGGATGAACCCAACTATTGTGCATACCACATGATGGTTTATCATCCCACCTCTAAATACTACACCTTGAAGGATAAGATCCAAGCTTTATTGGATGCATGAGTCTTTACCCTTCAATCCTGATTTACAGCTATCACTGGAGTGGGGGTAGTCATGGTTTTTCTGCAAACCATGTACTACCTTAAGCTTTCTCTCTAGTGAAACCATAACGACACGAAGCTCGTCATAAATAAACTCCAAGGTGAGTCCAAAGTCAGACATGAGCATCTAGGCCCTTATCACAAAACTATCATGTTAATGATTACCTCTAATAGTCACTACCTCCAAATTCCCTCGCCAATCCTCTTCAATAGGATGACGGGACCACAAAACTATCATGTTAATTATTACATCTGATAGTCACTTTCTCTAAATTCCTCCACCAATCCTCTCCAATAGGATGGCGGGTCTACAAAACTATCACGTTAATGATTTCCTTGATAGTAAATTCTTAACCCCCCGTTGAAAATACTTCATAGTTGTGTGATAAATAGTATTTTCGGAATAATGGTAATGAAGTGAAAGAAATTATTTTGATAACAGAATCATTTTAGAGAATTTATAATATTTAAAAAGAATTTATTTTTGAGAAAAGGAATTATTTTAGAATAATAATTGATGAGAAAATAACTTTAAAGAATTCATTCTGGAAAAGGGAATATTTTGGATGATTATAATAAGAAATAATTTTAAAAGAAATTATTTTGGAAAATGAATTATTTTCTGAATTACGTGGTTGCTGTTCATGATTACATTTCATGTTTTGTGAATATTTTACTGTTTTTGACATGTCATGATGTGGTTGCATGAAATTAATGTTGTTATTATCTCCTTGTTGTGTTTGAGAACCCTTAATAGTTCATGACTTAGTGGCTTCATGCGTCATGAACAGACTTAGTGACATGTGTGAATGTGTTGACTGAGTTTAGGTGGTGAACCCGAGTTTCAATGAGGATTATGGTTGATTTAGAAAATACAAGAAAGTTGGGATGGGGAAGTCCATGTTCATGTGATCGGATAAGGCTATTGATGTATCTTCCAGACTAGAACCAGTGAACCATTTCACACTAGGGTTAGTTTGTTGGGCCAAGTGAACCGTTTCGCACTTGATCAGTAAAATCATTTCGTCACCCGAGTGTTGCTTGAGTTCGAACTAGGCCGAAATTGGATTGCGTGTAGTCCTCTCACCGAACCGTTTCGCGGGTTTGGATGCACGTAGGGGATTTGTGAACAGCCAGTTATCCGGTGATATGAGCGTTGACTCTGTGTGAGATGTAGACCAGTGACCTGTTATAGAATGGTTAGTTACCTGACCTTGTTACTTAAGGTGATTAGAATTCTTGTGTGAGATGTAGGTCAGTTGTGTTTCTTTTCATACATAAATCGAGATTAATATTTAATTATCTACAATTTGAGACACATGGTATATACATGAGGGTTTCCTTATTTGGATTATTTCGCTCGACATACTACGTCTCATGTTGTAGATTTCTAGGTATTAATTCCATCTATTGTATGCCCATGTTACTTGGATGATTAGACTGATCGCTAGCTGCATGATCTCGTTACGTGATTGATTTTGGATACTTTATGTTTATCATGCTTTAGTAGTATTTTCGCATGTTGATTTTGTCAGACTTCCAGTTGCACGTTCTTTTGTCATTTCTGTTATCGTATCGTTTTCTGCTTGGGTTTTCGTTCGCTCTGTTTGTTTTTGTGGGGACATGTGCCATTCACGCTAACGTACACATGTTTTCTCTGGTGTACGTCAGACTTAGAGGAAGAACAGGTCCAGCTTAGAGATACGCCAGAGCCCGAGTATTCTTAGCAGGAGTGCCTAGCAGACGAAGCAGAAAAAAGAAGCCGAAGCTTAGTTATTGGTCCTGAGTTCTCTTTTGTACTATCTTCCATTTTTACTTGATCAGTGTATTTTATGTTCTTCAGTATTTCATTAAGATAGTTTTGTATAAGGGCATATTTGATAGTTTTGTATAAGGGCATGTTTAACCCGAATATTATGTCTGGGATGAATATTCATTTGTGATATGTATTATTTCATTCTGTGTTATTCATTATATTCTTGCTGATTGTGATCGGGGACTTGTGACTTCGTATGGTACTTATTTACAGATGCTTAGCGTATTAGGTTGAGGAGAAATAATTATTCTATTGATTCTCCTTGATCTAATATGTCGCGGGCTTGTTCACGTTTCGATTTCCGGGTATTTTGGAAAGCGGGGAGTGACAGGTTTTTTTGGTGGCCCATGCAGGTCACGGTCCTGAGTCCTCACTAGTAAGAATATAGTGGACAATTTAGATACATATCATATTTCATCCGTAAGATTATTCTTGAGCCCTTATGTTATTTTCTTGATAGATTTCGTTTCGCCCCTATCTTATCACTCTTTGACTCCGGAGTTTTCCACGGTTCTTGTCCCATCGCTTCACGATTACCCTCTCTTTGTATCTCTCCTCTATCCTTGTACCGGCCATTATTTTATGTATTATTATTTTTACAACTATATTTTCTTTGACTTGACTTGCGTATTGTTTGATTGTATTGAATTTTATATTATTTATTATATTATTTTATATATCAAATACATTATTATATTATATGTTTTTATTTGTTTATAAATCTATTTTATCTTTCATAGTTCATGTTTTATGTATTATACATTTTATTTATGCATGTTACGCTGATTGTATTTATGTGATTTTTGACTACTATACAATATACTACTATGTCTAAATTGATTTTATATAGTGATGATTATTATTGTTGTAACTTGTTTATATTTATGAATATTACTAATACTTCTAATTTATCATATTGTTTGTCGAATATATAATTATGATCTTCTTATTATGTTTTATATAATATGTTTATTTTGAATCACGTGCTTACCCTTATGTCTATTTTATCATTTTATCATATAATATTTTGTGACTCTTTCCATCAAAATTTATTTTTGTTAGCATGATTAGTACCATGATTATACAAACATTTTATATGCTTATTATTATATATGTGTTTTCATTTTTACGCTTATTATACATAATGATTATATTTGTTATACACATCATATGTCTCTAAATCTTGTTTATCCCTGTTGCTTTTATATCTTTTATTTTTATACTTTAATTTTATTTTTGTTTCTTTGAGCCTAACTATGATTTTGTATTATTTACTTTGTTTTATATAATTGTTTGTATGCTAATAATTATTGTGTCTCGTTTCATTCTGCTATTGATTATTATTATGATTTGCCTCTGTTGTTTGTCTATATGTATTGATGTGTTTCTATCTATGTTTATTTTAATGTTATTTTCAATTGTGATTATGTACTATGACGCCCCTAAGTTTACACAAGACTGCAGTCCAATGTGAAACTAAAAATATCAAACCTGCTATGCACTACACCGTGTAATAACATGTTTCACCATCACAATTAACATCTCTCTAGTAGAGTCAACAACTGGTGTAGGTACAAAAACAAGTAAAAGATAATACAAGTGATAACTGATGAAATGATAACAACCACATAGATATATCACCATCCAACATACAGAAATACATAGTCAATGGTTGAAGTAGTTAAACTGGAGTTCTCAACAAGTCTCAATTACAAAATGTCGGAGTAAGGAAATAAGGCATACAGCCTTTACAACATCTAGAAAATAGTCCTCAAATATCTAACAACAACTACAGTGGAGCCCCAAAATAATACATAGCTAGAATGGAAAGCTGAACACTAAAGTGTGTCGCCATCAACCTGCGACTCTCTGGACTCCTGGCTCGTGACCTAAAAGGGGGAGGGGCAACGAGCGTCAAAGCGCTAGCGAGCAACATCACAACCAACCCCAAGGGATAGGGCTTGTTGTATAAGAAAATACAGTTATCACAAAACATATATATATATAATCAATCGTCCTAAGAATAAGGGGTTTTAGTACTTAGGGAATTTCAACACGAGCATAGGTACGTCGAGCGAAATAATCCAAACAAAGAAACTCTCATGTATATACCTTGTATCTCAAATTGAAAATCCCTAAGTACCAAACCTGGAGTCTAATACGTGAACAATAATAAGTAAAAGAAATACAACCCATCTCAAAACATGAATGCAGTATCATGTAATGTCCTACATAAATACCATGTCATATTTTACATAAGTGTTATATCATACTCTGCATATGTGTCATGTCATATTCTACATAAGTGTTATGTCATAACTCATGTGAAAATGCCACATACAGGGTAAAGAAAAATGTCCAATACATGAATTAAATATAGAGATTTCCCAACACATGAGATAAATTGGTAATTGTCCAACACGAGGACTGAAATGGATTATAGTCCAACACGAGGACGTTTATGGATTATAGTCCAACACGAGGACGTCTATGGATTATAGTCAAACACGAGGACTATGCAACTAAGCAAGTATTACTGATATACATGGAAAAAAAATCTACTTATACAAATTTCACACTCAACTCGGTGTGTGATTCTAAACTGGTATTCCAGGTCATCTATCATGCATAGATACTTAGTAAAACTGAGATCTAAAGTCATATGATCGAGGCAAACACTCGAACAAGTGAAATGTTCAACAAAAACAAACAGGGCAAAATAATCTGTGCGGCGGTACTTGTGTCAGCAGTCAACTCACCGATATAGATAAATCACCAACATGGTAAACTGGTGTCAGAAAATCGATGCAAACACTCGAACATACGAAAAATACACAACAAATCAACAATGGCCAAAACTATGCAGCGGTCGACCGCAGAGGCCGCTCCGGTCGACCGCACACAGAGCAGAAAATATCTGCTCAGCAAAAACAACTCGCGGTCGACCGCCGCGTCCACTGCGGTCGACCGCGAAGCAGACAGATGCCCAGTAAGGGTTTCTGTCAGCTTCGAATCAATTACAACTTGATGATTTCATGAATTTAATCAATATCTAACATTATTAATATGTCATATGATAGAAAGCAACGAATTTAAACCTTTAAAATCTCATCATTTAGATCCTAAACATATATATAAACATGATTTAAATGTTGTAAAAACAGGATTAACTATCATTAAAACGTTTTCAGATCTAGATCTCATTAATACAAATTCGTGGGTGAACCTTTAAAATCTGAAATACTTGATTCTCATATCATATGTCATAATGATCTATTATATCTACATAAAATACGATTTAGGCCCAATAAAACCGGATTAAAACCCAAATAAAACATGAAGTACAAAAGGGGATGAAGTTGGGCGAGATGTTACTCGCCTCTGATGAAAACCAAGCTCCTAGATCTGTAGGAGAATGATTCCCTTCGCTGAATCCCACCAAAAGTTCGCTGGAAATCCTTCGAAACTCCTCCAAAATCACCCAAAATAAGAACTAGGGTTTGAGGGGAGAGAAGGGGGGGCTAGGGTTCTGATTTCAGATGAAAAGAGGGCTCTCTTGGGTATAATAGTGTATATACTAACCCCACAACCCGACCCGAACCCGACCCGAAACCCATTAAGACTCAACACAGAAAAACTCTCTGCCTGTTGTGCGGTCGACCGCCGCGCCCAACGCGGTCGACCGCACAACAGGAAAGAAGTTTCCTGAGTGCCCGACTGTCGTGCGGTCGACCGCCGCGTCCATTGCGATCGACCGCACAGCAGTAAAACTGCCGGTTTTGGTTATTTGCCAACATGCTGGCAATCCACATGATTATTCTCACATAAAAACACTTGTTTGCTTCCCAAACACTGTTTGTCACAATCCTCTATGGAATATATAACTTTTTATCATAAAATAACTATTTATCACTAAAAAGTTCACATGTATTCATTATAAAAGAAATTACGGGGTTCTACATGTATGTTCTGTATACCTTATTATAATATTTAATGTACTTCTGCCTGATTTGTTATGCATTCTTATCTTATATCTGGTGCTTTTCTAGTAATATTGCATTATTATCATGTTTTAGTATATTTTAGTCATTTTACATTGTCTACTATTGTATATTATATTATAAGTATATTATTAACTTGCTAGCTTATTTTATTACGTAAAAAGTAGTTTCATTTAGTATATTTCATTTTATTCTTTACTTCCAATTACATGTATAATAATTGTTTGATTTAATTTATCAATCATTTCATCTTTCTTAGTTTTGTTTATGTTTTGTTTACTTATTTTCTATATACAGTTTCTTATTCATTCTAATACTTACTTTTTATTTTGTTCTTTGTTCATGTTAGTCCGCTTCATTTATTTAGTCATAATATTTATATAAAGTGTGTGTTTTCAATAATTATTGTTGTGATATACGGCTATAATTATTTAGTTTGTTTTTGATATGATATACTACATATAATTCATTTCTTATATGTTGTTGTGTCATATCACCTTGTCCTTCTATGATTATCTACTTTGTGTTGTTTTGTATATCATATCTTTTTGGTTTATGTTCAATTATATTCTAATATTCCACTTGCATTGTGCTGATTATTTTTTACATAATTATATTATTTGTCGCATTCTAATTTCTGTGTCTACAATTTGTAAATTCCCATTATTTGTGTAATGAATTATTTATCTGCTAAATTTTGTATACTGCTTTACATGATTATTTGATTGTATAATTATTTTAATAATTGTGTTTAGCTATTTATACTTGACTGTCTTTGTATCTTTTCTATGTTTTAGACTACTTTTCATCATTTCATCAATTGAAGATGTTTTCTTTTTATTGTGATTATTTTGTATGTATTATTATTCTGATTGCCTCATGATTGTTTTTCCTATTATCTTTGATTTTTACTTATTATTATATCATTCTATTTTGTTATATGATCCTATTGATGTTCGTTTTTTGCTCGTTTACTCATTTTTATTGATTTTACATCTTACATTGTGTTTTTATTATCTTTAGTTTGAACATATATTGATTGTGTTTTCCATAAATAAATTTCTTTTGTTTTTGATTAACCATTGTTATACCCTTCTATTATGTTTTGTTTAAACTGTTATGTATTTTAGATTTTTCGACTTTTCTTATTATGTTGTTTATGTTCCTGACTGTTTCTATTGTATTTGACTTATTATTGTGTTTGCTTTAGATTTATTGTTCTTACTTGACTTTATTCTTACTTAATATGTTTCAGATTTGTTTCTATGAATGCTTGTATATTATTTGTATGATTCACTCTATATGATTGTTTATTTATATTATACCTATTTGTTTTGATTCTATATTATTGCTTATCTTATACTTTATACTCATTAGATTGCTTATATATTTATAAGTAATATATAACAAGTTCGCACAGTTAAATATGTTTGTATCATAGTATTTGTTTGGACTTTGTTGTGAGTCTGAAATACGATAGCGATATCTTAACTGTCACATCTTGTATCCTACATTGTGTCGTTTTTGTTTTATATTCTCCTCTGTTTATGGATATTGTTCCATATCTCTGTCCTTGGATTCTTTCTGCATTACTTTTATTTTAATTCTGAGGTCAGAATTTATTTTAAGGGGGGTAGAATGTAAGGACCATGAATTTTGATACTACTTAAAATGATTTTTTGGTATTTTAAAACATTTAATTATGATTTTAAAAGAGTATTTATATTTTTTTCAAATTTTTATAATTTTCTATGATTTAAAGTCTAAGTTTTATATTTATTTAAATGATTTAAATATTTATAAATTTATTTAGTGCGGTAAAAATTTCTAGAATTTATCCATTGAGTTACCAATACTATTACGTATCATTTTGAATAATACATGGTATTATTATTATTATTATTATGTATATTTTTGTATAATACGTTGTATTATTAATTATGTATTATTTGTATAAATTGTTGTATTATTTCTACTGTTGCGTATTACCTGTCGTATTAGTATAAGTGGTACATTTTATTGTGTAGATAATTCTTCCATAATTATTTGTTTTTTAAATATAAGTAATTATATTTTTATTAATTATTCTTGTTTAATTGTACAATATGTGTATATTTTGACTATTTCATATCAACCGTTGTAGATAATTATTCCGTAATTATTTGATTTTTAAAATAAGTAATTATATGTTTTATTAATTATTCTTGTTTAATTGTATAATTTATAGTATTATTTCTTCTGTTGCGTATCAGCTATTGTATAAATACAACTAGTACGTTTTTATTTGTAGATAATTATTCTGTAATTATTTTGATTTTTAAATATCAGTAATTATTTAATTTAGTTAATTTTCTTTTAATTCCCTAAACCCTAATTTCTCTCTCCTATATATATATATATCGCATTTCCCTGTTCACATTAACGCCGCCCCTCTTCTCTCTTTATTCTCTCTCCTCTCTCTCTTTTCTCTTCGAGCCGCCGAGACCTAACTCACCGCCGGCCTTCCCCTCCACCACACACACCCTCTCTCTCTCTCCTTATCTCTCCATCACCAACGACACCCTCTTCTCGCCAGCTCCTCGACCATCCCCGACCATCGCCTGCACAAGCTCAGATCCACCCGCTCATCCACCAAGTCCAGCTGGCAGCCGCTCAGATCCACCCCGCGTCAGCCTCCGCCTCAGCCCCTCACCCGGCCACCTCCGACCAGCGTCGACAGCAACCCCCGACGCAACTCGTCGCCTTCGCCCCTGCCACCTCAAAACCCGCTGCCGACCGGCCAGCGCCGCCGCCCACTGCCCGCTCCAGCCACGACCTGACCAACCTCCCTCGACTCCTTCAGGCCCACCTCGTAGCCGCTGCCTTCACCCCCGTTCGAGCCGCCTCGCGGTCGCTGCCCGAGCTAGCCGCTGTCCTCGCCTTGCTGTCGATGTCGACGACGACCTCTCCTGCTAATGGCAGCCCCCAACAGCTCCGATCAACGCTCAGATCAGACCCGCGGACCCGCGCCATCAGGGTCGATTCGTTTGACGAAACCCCAAGGCAAGATCCCTCTTGCTCAGATCTGAATTTTATACCTATTATCAATTAATTGCATAGTTTATTTGTGACGTATTTATCTGCGTGAGTTGTTTGCTGAATGATATTGATTTAAATCATAGTTGTGTGATAAATAGTATTTTCGGAATAATGGTAATAAAGTGAATGAAATTATTTTGATAACAGAATCGTTTTAGAGAATTTATAATATTTAAAAAGAATTTATTTTTGAGAAAAGGAATTATTTTAGAATAATAATTGATGAGAAAATAACTTTAAAGAATTTATTCTGGAAAAGAGAATGTTTTGGATTATTATAATAAGAAATAATTTTAAAAGAAATTATTTTGGAAAATGAATTATTTTCTGAATTACGTGGTTGCTGTTCATGATTACATTTCATGTTTTGTGCATATTTTACTGTTTTCGACATGTCATGATGTGGTTCCGTGAAATTAATGTTGTTATTATCTCCTTGTTGTGTTTGAGAACCCTTAGTAGTTCATGACTTAGTGGCTTCGTGCGTCATGAACAGACTTAGTGACATGTGTGAGTGTGTTGACTGAGTTTAGGTGGTGAACCCGAGTTTCAATGAGGATTATGGTTGATTTAGAAAATACAAGAGAGTTGGGATGGGGAAGTCCATGTTCGTGTGATCAGATAGGGCTGTTGATGTATCTTCCAGACTAGAACCAGTGAACCGTTTCGCACTGGGGTTAGTTTGTTGGGCCAAGTGAACCGTTTCACACTTGGTCAGTGAAATCGTTTTGTCACCCGAGTTTTGCTTAAGTTCGAACCAGGCCGAAATTGGATTGCGTGTAATCCTCTCACCGAACCATTTCGCGGGTTTGGATGCACGTAGGGGATTTGTGAACAGCTAGTTATCCGGGGATATGAGCGTTGACTTTGTGTGAGATGTGGACCAGTGACCTGTTATAGAATGGCTAGTTACCTGACCTTGTTACTTAAGGTGATTAGAATTCTTTTGTGAGATATAGGTCAGTTGTGTTTCTTTTCATACATAGATCGGGATTAATATTTAATTATCTACAATTTGAGACACATGTATATACATGAGGGTTTCCTTGTTTAGATTATTTCGCTCGTCTCATGTTGTAGATTTCTAGGTATTAATTCCATCTATTGTATGCCCCTGTTACTTGGATGATTAGACTGATCGCTAGCTGCTTGATCTCGTTACCTGATTGATTTTGGATACTTTATGTTTATCATGCTTTAGTAGTGTTTTCGCATGTTGATTTTGTCAGATTTCCAGTTGCACGTTGTTCTGTCATTTCTGTTATCGTATCGTTTTCTGCTTGGGTTTTCATTCGCTATTTGTTTTTGTGGGGTCTTGACGTGTGCCATTCACGCTGACGTACACCTATTTTCTCTGGTGCACATCAGACTTAGAGGAAGAACAGGTCCAACTTAGAGATACGCCAGAGCCCGAGTATTCTTAGCAGGAGTGCCTAGCAGACGGAGTAGAAAAAGAAGCCGAAGCTTAGTTATTGGTCCTGAGTTCTCTTTTGTACTATCTTCCATTTTTATTTGATCAGTGTATTTTATGTTCTCCAGTATTTCATTCAGATAGTTTTATATAAGGGCATGTTTGATAGTTTTGTATAAGGGCATGTTTGACCCGAATATTATATCTGGGATGAATATTTATTTGTGATATGTATTATTTCATTCTGTGTTATTCATTATATTCTTACTGATTGTGATCGGGGACCTGTGACTTCGTATGGTATTTATTTCCAGATGCTTAGTGTATTAGGTTGAGGAGAAATGATTATTCTATTGATTCTCCTTGATCTAATACATCGCGGGCTTGTTCACGTTTCGATTCTCAGGTATTTTGGAAAGCGCGGCGTGACAGAAACCCTAGGTCAACACCAGTCAACGTGTAACCCTAGGTCAATGCCAGTCAACGTGTTGTGATAAAAAAGTTAATGCTGGACGGTTCGAAACCCTAGGTTAACGCCGGTCAACGCGTAACCCTAGGCAATGCCGGTCAACGTGTTTCGATGAAAATGTCAACGCTGGGCGGTTCGAAACCCTAGGTTAACACCGGTCAACGCGTAGCCCTAGGTCAACACCGATCAACGAGTTGCGATGAAAAAGTCAACGCTGGGCGGTTCGAAACCCTACGTTAACGCCGGTCAACACGTAACCCTAGGTCAACACCAGTCAACGCATTGCGATGAAAAAGTTAGCGTCGGGCGATCCGAAACCCTAGGTTAATACCGGTCAACGCGTAGCCCTAGTTCAATGCCGGTCAACGCGTTGTGATGAAAAAGTTAACGCCGGGCGATCCGAAACCCTAGGTTAATGTCGGTCATCGCGTAGCCCTTGGTCAATGTCGGTCAACGCGTTGCGATGAAAAGTTAACGTTGGGCGATCCGAAACCCTAAGTCAATGCCGGTCAACACGTACCCCTAAGTCAACGTCAGTTAACGCGTTACGATAAAAAAGTCAATGCCGGGCGATCCAAAACCCTAGGTCAATGCCGGTCAATGCGTAACCCCTAGGTCAACACCAGCCAACGCGTTGCGATGAAAAAGTCAACACCGAGCAATCTAAAACCTTAGGTCAATGCCGGTCAACACGTAACCCTAGGTCAACGCCAGCCAACGCGTTTTGATAAAAAATTCAACGCCGGGCGATCCGAAACCCTAGGTCAATTTCGGTCAACGCGTAACCCTAGGTCAATGCTAGTCAACACGTCGCGATGAAAAAGTTAACACTGGCGATCCGAAAGCCTAGGTCAATGCCGGTCAACGTGTAACCCTAGGTCAATGCCAGTCAACGCGTTATAATTAAAAAGTTAACGCAAGTTAGTATATTATGATGGAGATGGTCAGTTCAAAGTCAACTCGACGATATGAGCCAAAATCAACTCACCAGTTTTGATTCAAGAGTTCGACGACGGCCAGACGATAAACGCAACGCCGGGAGAACTTCAGCTATTCGTCAAAAATTGCGAATGGATTGAAAATCGAAGGAGTCAAGAATCAAAGCTAACTACAGGTCCTTTTACACCGACTGAAGGTTGGATCGATCATATCCAAAGTATTTCAGGCTCATCTATAAAAGAAACGAGACTGAAACACTTTGGAGGGGGTATCTGTGGGCGTCAAAAATTACCTATAGGTCCCCGCACATGGCTTGAGACAGAGAGAAGACGATGAACATTGCTATTCGAGTCATAGAAGCTCATTTGACAACGATAAACGCATGAAGTGAGCCGACGGACCAGCGAAACAACGAAACTTCGGAATAACAAAACATGAATTGATCGGGAGCTCTGCATCACTTATAAAACACGAAACACCCCTTGTGTCCTATTTACTCTACATGTGATTCAATCATGGAAGCTCGTAGATCTCCTCATCGGCTTTCCAACGCATATTGAATCGCACAATTCTGAGTTTGGATGATGAAAATACAGCGAAAAACAGACAGAATGCACGAAACTAAACCCTAAGCCAAACCAAGACACCCGTAGACACCAAATGGTGTCTCGATCAAGAAGAGACACCCAATGGTGTCTTGGCTTGACCGAGACACCCAATGGTGTCTCGGCTTGACCGAGACACCCACGGGTGTCTACATCCCGAAAAAGCTAATTTTGACGGTTTTTCGACCGTTAACCGCCTGGATTTTCTTCAACTGATAAAATATCACCCATGAACGTGATTAGGTGGTCACAACTGAGGATAAGAGGGAATCAGTCATTCTTATCCAAAAATAGGGGTCCTGAAGCCTATAAATACAGCCTAAGACCTTTATTTTGGAGATCTAGAATTCTCGAGCTTTGGCGAAGACCTGCCAAACTAAAGACTGAAGAAGCATGAATTTCAGAATAGAGGAGGAGATAAATCGAGTTCTTCGGTGCAGGAAAGAAGAGTTCGTCAGATCTGCAGTTCCCGTGTTCTTTCATTGAGATTACCCAGTTGCGGTAATCTTAAGAAGAGTAATTATCTCGCAATTGCCGAGATAATTGTTAGACCCTAAGGCCGCTAGGAAAGAACCCTAGAGGTGGGGGGGGGTGAATAGGATTTATGCTAATCAAATCCGATTTATGCTAATTTAAAACTAATTAACAAATATATCCTAGCAAGTGATATGTGATAAGATATATATGCAAGGATATACAAATAACACAAGGGTGAAATAAGATATAAACAAGATAGTGGGCAATATAAACAATGAGCAATTGACAAAGGC
>BQKN01061085.1:0-14008 GCA_022839385.1 Asparagus kiusianus | reverse complement strand
TAGTTTAGATCTATATATATATTCTCTGTATTTTCATACAACGAGCCCTTTTCCCTTGGGGTTGGTTGTGATGTTACTCGCTAGCGCTTTGACGCTTGTTGTCCCTCCCCCTTTCAGGTCACGAGCCAGGAGCACGGAGTGTCGCAGGTGGATAGCGGATCACTTTAGTGTTCAGCTTTTACATTTTTGTTATGTATTTTGTATCTTGAGCTCCACTGTAGTAGGTGATTAGACATTGAGGACTATTTCATAGAAGTCGTAAAGGCTGTGTGCCTTATTTCATTTTTGGTCAGATGTTTGTACTTGAGACTTGTTCAGTACCCCTGTTTATCTATTCTGACATTTGTTTATGTATTCCTATTTGTTGGATGATGAGATATCTATTTGATCATTTAGATTTCATCAGTCATTCGAGTATTATCTTTTACTTGCTTTTGTACCTACACCTGTTGTTGATTCTACTAGATAGATGTTAATTGTGATGGTGAAACATGTTATTGCACGGTGTGGTGCATGGCAGGTTTGACATTCTTGATTTCACCTTGGACTGCAGCCTTGCGTGAAATCAGGGGCGTCACAGTTGGTATCAGAGCTCTAGTTCCAGTATCCTTAGGATCATCCTGTGTCGAGTCGTGGAGCTAGGATAGAGTTTCTTAGGATTCATGTATAGAGTCCGAAAGGATTTCCTAGTATGAGTGAGGACGATATATGCGTATATCTCAAAATTTGAGAATATTTTTTTTTTATGACAACTATTTTATATAGATTCAAAGTATTTGTGTGAATACTATATGTTGTGAAAAATTTCAATTTGATACGCTATTTATAAAGGCCTATTTGACTCATGGAAATTTTATTCTTCTTACCATCAGGAGAGAGATGGCAGGACGAGGTAGGCCCCGTACCAGGAGAGCTAGCCAGGCAGAGTCACGGCAGACTCCACCTGAACAGCAGTCAGCTCAGCACGAGCAGGAGCAGGCACCACCAGGGCCGCAGCAGGCTCCTCAGTACCTGGTGGACCTCATGGCACCTCTTCTTGCCCGGATGACAGCTATCGAGGCGATGGTGACGACTCATATAGCACCACCGACACCGCCACCACCACCACCAGTAGCCCAGCAGCAGGGGATACCGGCCGTTCCTGTTAGAGAGAGACCCCCGGAGGCCACGCCTGTAGCTATTCCTCTAGCAGTACCAGACAGAGCCACAGAGCAGGAGGCTTGGCTCCGTATGGTGGAGAGGTACTAGAAGATGAGGGCACCGGAGTTTCAGGGGTCACCGGACCCTCTTGCTGCCCACAAGTGGAAGGAGGATGTGAGCAACATTCTCGAGATACTCGGTGTAGACTCTGTTCAGAAGCAGAGGCTGGCATCCTACAGCCTGAAGGGAGATGCCGGGCGATGGTATCGACTCCAGTTCACTCCAGAGCAGAGGATGACCCTCACATGGGAGGATTTTACCTACTTCTTCGATGGCCAGTATATTTCTTCCGCAGCACGGACTGGGAAGGAGCTCGAGTTATCTCGGTTGACTCAGGGAGATATGACCATGGCAGATTTTGAGAGCAGGTTTATGGAGCTATTGCACTTCACGGGCATGTGGCAGACAGGAGAGCGTCAGGCTCAGATGTTTTTGGCTGGGCTTCGCCCTAATCTCCGACGATATCTTGTATCGAGGAGATTTTATTCAATCAGGGAGGTAGCTGAGGCTGCCACTTCTCAGGAGATTGAGACCTCCATGTTCCAGAAGGACAAGGAGGGGAAGGCCAAGACAGGACAGGGCAGTGACAAGGGCAAGAACAAGAGAGGTTTTTCTGGTCATCAGCAGCAGCATCAGGGCCTTCATAAAAACGGACCCCAACAGGATCAGAGAGCTCATCAGCAGCGCAGGTTCCAGGGGTCTTGTTTTAACTGTCACAAGGTCGGACACAAGGCATCTGAATGCCGCAGCGCACCAGCAGGAGGCCAGCAGGGCAAGGGTCCGAACCAGCAGCAGCAGCAGCGCCAGCAGGGCAGAGGTCAGGATCAGCAGAACAGGCTCGATGCACCACCAGCAGCTCAGAGGGCTGAGGGACAGATTCGGGCAGTTCAGGATGTTTCCCAGGGACAGATTATCCCCTATTCTCCAGCACCATCTGCAGAGCAGTCTTCAGCCACGGGCAGGGTGTATGCAGTGGTGCCTCGTGATCATGGAGCCAGCGGAGCTGTAGTGGAGGGTACGTTCTTCGTGAACTCTCTTCCCGCCCGTATTCTTTTCGATTCGGGAGCTTCGCATTCATTCATCTCGCATGCATTTATGGCTAGACTCCAGCTCGTAGCTCAGCCCCTAGACACCCCTCTATCTGTTTCCACCCCTTTAGGTGAGATATCGCTTCTAGAGAGCGTATGTAGGAGGTGTACCGTCAGTCTAGACGAGTCGGAGTTTATAGTGGACTTGATAGTGTTGCATATGTCCGAGTTCGATGTCATCCTTGGTATGGATTGGTTGTCTTCCTACCATATTAGTATTGACTGCTTTGCGAAGACAGTCAAATTGCGAGCATCCGATGGGTCCGAGATGATTGTAGCCGCCTCTCAGGGCAACCGACTTGCGGAGTCATTTCTGGCATACATCGAGGAGGTGATGCGACGGGATCAGGGAGCTGAGTTGTTGGAGACTAGAGTTGTCTCAGAGTATCAGGATGTCTTTCAGGACATACCTGGGTTACCTCCTGTGAGAGAGGTTGAGTTCTGCATCGAGTTGCAGCCAGGCACAGCCCCGATATCCCGCGCACCCTATCGTATGGCACCAGCTGAGATGAGGGAGCTTCAGACCCAGTTGGACGAGTTGCTAGCTCAGGGTTTCATTCGCCGGAGTCATTCTCCGTGGGGCGCACCGGTCCTCTTCGTGAAGAAGAAGGACGGTAGTATGAGATTATGCATTGATTATAGGGAGTTGAACAAGGTCACTATCCGGAATAGGTACCCACTACCTAGGATTGATGACTTGTTTGACCAGTTGCAGGGAGCGCAGTATTTCTCGAAGATTGATCTTCGTTCTGGCTATCATCAGTTGCGGGTTCGGGAGATGGATATTCCCAAGACCGCTTTTCTCACTCGATATGGATCTTTCGAGTTTTTGGTCATGCCATTTGGGTTGACCAATGCACCCGCGGTATTCATGGATTTGATGAACCGGGTTTTCCGTCCCTTCTTAGATCAGTTCGTGATCGTGTTCATTGACGATATCCTCATTTACTCGAGATCAGAGGCAGATCATGAGGAGCACCTACGGATAGCATTGAGGACTCTTCAGGAGCATCAGCTGTATGCTAAGTTCAGCAAGTGCGAGTTTTGGCTTTCAGAAGTCAGATTTCTTGGCCACGTCATCAGCAGAGAGGGCATAGCAGTGGACCCAGCTAAGGTCTCGGCAGTTCTTGATTGGGAGCCACCGAAGACGGTGTCAGAGATCCGCAGCTTTTTGGGTCTAGCTGGCTATTACAGGAAGTTCATTCAGGACTTCTCGAAGATTGCGACACCGATTACACACCTTACGAAGAAGGGTGTGCAGTTCATATGGAGCAGGGAGTGCCAGGAGGCCTTTGATATTTTGAAGGCTAAGCTGACTTCAGCGCCAGTTCTGACCATTCCGAGCAGCGACAGGACATTCATTGTGTATACGGACGCGTCGTTGGCAGGCTTAGGAGGAGTATTGATGCAGACTCAGAGGGTAGTAGCTTATATCTCACGGCAGTTGAGGGTGCATGAGCAGAACTACCCGACTCATGACTTGGAGTTAGCAGCAGTGGTATTTGCACTGAAGTCATGGAGACACTACTTGTATGGAGTACAGTTTGAGCTGTTCACAGACCATCAGAGTCTGAAGTATCTCTTTTCTCAGAAGGAACTCAATCAGAGGCAGAGGAGGTGGATTGAGTTTATCAAGGACTACGAGTTCGCGATTCAGTATCATCCAGGGAAGGCGAACGTCGTAGCAGATGCTTTGAGTAGGAAGCGTCGACATCGGGTTTTGGCTTTGAGGTGTTCATTGTACAGAGACCTTGCCACCCTTAGCCAGTTTGATTTTAGACCCGAGATTGGAGGAACCAGTGCATTTTTGGGAGCTATGTCAGTGCAGCCACCTTGGAGTGACAGGGTTGTCAGAGCACAATTAGAGGACTCTTGGATTCAAACCCGTAAGGGGGAGATTTCCAAAGAGCCTAAGACTGATTGGACCATTGGAGAGGATGGAGGTCTACGGATGAAGGGTAGATTGGTTATGCCAGCTAGTGCAGAGCTGAAGAGGGAGTTATTTGATGAGGCGCACCGTACTCGGTACACAGTACATCCAGGGACTACCAAGATGTACAAGGACCTGAAGAGGCGATTCTGGTGGAGCGGTATGCGGAGAGAGATTGCAGATTATGTAGCTCGATGTTTTACCTGTCAGCAGGTGAAGGCAGAGCACCAGAGACCAGCAGGGACCCTTCAGCCTTTGCCTATTCCGGAGTGGAAGTGGGCAGATATTTCTGTGGATTTTATTGTGGGGTTGCCGAAGTCGAAGAAGGGGAATGATTCTGTCTGGGTCATAGTAGACCGATTGACGAAGTCAGCTCATTTCATTCCGGTGAGGACCACTTATACGGCTGAGACTTATGCGAGGATCTTTATTCGAGAGATAGTTCGACTTCATGGAGTACCGGACACGATCGTGTCAGATCGAGGATCGGTGTTCACTTCCCATTTCTGGAGGAGTTTTCAGGACTCATTTGGCAGCACACTATCCTATAGCAGTGTATTTCACCCCCAGACTGATGGCCAGACGGAGAGGGTGAATCAGGTGTTGGAGGACATGTTGCGGGCATGTGTCATTGACTTCCAAGGCAGTTGGGAGGATCATATTCCACTGGTCGAGTTCGCTTATAACAATAGTTATCAAGCGACGATCGGTATGGCCCCGTATAAGGCATTGTATGGGAGACCTTGTAGATCACCGATATGTTGGGCCGAGCCAGAGGACAGCTTGATGCTTGGGCCAGAGCTTGTGAGGCAGACTACTGAGAAGGTAGCCTTGATCAGGGAGTGGATTTTAGCAGCTCAGAGCCGGCAGAAGAGTTATGCAGATAAGAGACGAAGACCACTAGAATTCCAGATTGGAGATTTGGTTATGCTTAAGGTATCGCCTATGAAAGGCGTACAGCGATTCGGGAGGCGAGGAAAGCTTGCACCGAGATATATTGGACCTTTCCAGATTCTAGAGCGCATTGGAGCCGTGTCTTACAGACTAGATCTCCCCGTATCTATGTCTAGTATACACAACGTGTTCCATATTTCTATGCTCAAGAAACACTTGCATGATGAGGAGCAGCAGCGAGTATTGGATACACCGGAGATTGAGCTTCGGGATGATTTGTCTACTATTGAGATTCCGGTTCGCATTCTTGCCAGAGAGGACAAGAGGCTTAGGAACAAGGTAATTCCCTTGGTAAAAGTTCAGTGGAACCGAGGAGGCATCGAGGAGATTTCTTGGGAGCGCGAGGAGGACATGCGTCGTGACTACCCACACCTGGTTGAACAGGTAAATGAATTATTGTTTTGATTTCATGTCTTTGGTTATGTGCACATCTTTGGTTATGTTTACATGTAACACTATAATGAGTATATTGTCGTTTAATTTTTAATCTTTTGGAACACATGGTATATGTATGGGGGGTTCCTTGTTTGGATTTTTCACCCGATGTACTAGTTCCACCAGATTAGAAATTGAGCGAGAATATTATCATTGTAGATCGTTAAAATATCTCTATAAGGTTATATAAGAGTTCATATTGCAAGTTCGTATGATTTCCGAATTTCGAGGACGAAATTCTTTTAAGGGGGGAAGAATGTAAAACCCCGAATAATTTCTATAGTATATATGTATTCTCATGTGTGAATTATCTATAGTAAATGTTTTCCCGTGTGGCGAATAACCATATAAATATAAGATATATATGTTTATCAGTGTTTGGGAACCCAACGGGTATATTCAAGTGAGAGAAATCGAGTGTGTGAGCGATCAGCAGGTCAAATGCCAACAAAAACTTTTTTTGTGCTGATCGGTCGACCGACGCGGTCGACCGATCAGTGCCCAGTGAGTTTTTTTTTTGGGTTGGGTTCGGGTCTTATTTCTTTGGGCTTTCGGGTTTCGGGTTGGGTTGGGGAGTTGGTATTTATACCAACTCAACCCAGAAGGCCCCTGTTGATCCCAGACCAAAACCCTAGCCCCCATCTTCCTTTCTTCTTCTTCCTCAAAACCCAAATCTGGTCCTGGTGATTTTGGGGAAGATCTGGAGGAGCTGTTTGGGAGTTTACAGCTCAGGTAGAAGGAGATCATCAGTGGGAGATTTAGCAGCAACCAAGGCGAGTATCATCTCGCCCAATCCCTCACCCCCCCTTATTTTTACTGTTTCATTGTGATTTTCATGAGATTTCTGATGAGCCCAAGCAGTATTTTCGTACAAAAACGAGTTCTCAGTAATAGGAACCTTAAGAATCAATCTCTCATGTTATTTTCTGAGATCTGGATCTGAAAGTTTATCTAACAGGAGTTTAAAACGTTTCTTTTTACAACCTATCTAAACGTTTTGGTTTATTCCTTAATGATTTGATTATTAAAAGAGTAGTTTCGAAACCTGATTTTTTGGTTGTTTGATGTTGGGTTTGTTTCAGCATATGTTATCGCAAAGAAATCCAAACTTTTAGTTCCAGGTTTCAGCAGCTGACAGAACCCAGGCAGGGTTCTGTCCGCTCGACGGTCGACCGACGCGGTCGACCGCTGAGCTCGAGTCAGGGCTCCGGTCGACCGCGACTGGATTTCGGTCGACCGCGATAGATTATCGGTCGACCGCGATTCAAAATCGGTCGACCGAGGCAAATATCGGTCGACCGACGGTTCTGGCGGGCGACCGTTCTGATTTGTATCGGAGTTCGGTCGACCGGATCGGTCGACCGACGATTCTCTGTTGCAGATTTTCCAGTTTTGATGCTTTTGGGTATTTTGCTCCCATTCGGGGGTTTATCTGGATTATTTGACCTGGTTATTAGTTCCACTATGTGCCCCTGCATGATAGATGACCTGAGGGTATAAATTTGAGACATATACACTGTTTGGGTCATGATGTTGATGATTTGATTCTACTACAAGTATCGTAGCGATCTTGTACCACTTCTACAGTCCTCGTGTTGGACTATAATCCATAAGAAGTCCTCGTGTTGGACTATAATCCCTTTTAGTCCTCGTGTTGGACAATTGCCACTTATTCCACGAATTTGGAAAACTACGATAGTTAATTGTTGTACCGGATATGGTTCTTAACCATGCATGTTATTATTGTATCACTTTTCACGTCATACAGGTTATGTAGACTTGGCATGACACTTATGAAGGTTTTGACACAACATTTATGTGGTAGATATTGTGACATTTCGTTGACTACGTTATAGCACCGTGATTATGCTCTGGTATATGTTGAGTTTCTTTTATCCTTGTTATTGCGCTAGAACCTCGGGTTTAGTATTTAGGAGTTTACAAATTTGAGATGCAAGGTATATATATGAGGGTTTCCTTGTTTGGATTATTTCGCTCGACGTACCGAATTCTCGTGTTGTAAACCCTTAAGTACTAACACCCTTATTTCATAAGATCATTAGTTTAGATCTATATATATATTCTCTGTATTTTCATACAACGAGCCATTTTCCCTTGGGGTTGGTTGTGATGTTACTCGCTAGCGCTTTGACGCTCGTTGTCCCTCCCCCTTTCAGGTCACGAGCCAGGAGCACGGAGTGTCGCAGGTGGATAGCGGATCACTTTAGTGTTCAGCTTTTACATTTTTGTTATGTATTTTGTATCTTGAGCTCCACTGTAGTAGGTGATTAGACATTGAGGACTATTTCATAGAAGTCGTAAAGGCTGTGTGCCTTATTTCATTTTTGGTCAGATGTTTGTACTTGAGACTTGTTCAGTACCCCTGTTTATCTATTCTGACATTTGTTTATGTATTCCCATTTGTTGGATGATGAGATATCTATTTGATCATTTAGATTTCATCAGTCATTCGAGTATTATCTTTTACTTGCTTTTGTACCTACACCTGTTGTTGATTCTACTAGATAGATGTTAATTGTGATGGTGAAACATGTTATTGCACGGTGTGGTGCATGGCAGGTTTGACATTCTTGATTTCACCTTGGACTGCAGCCTTGCGTGAAATCAGGGACGTCACAAAAATGTAGGCGACCCCTACGTTTAGTTTTCGGCCCAAACCGAACTCCGCATCTCAATTCTGAGACGGGGAGTTAACATCCAGAACGCCAAACTGGGTGTTGTTTGACTCATTCAACATGAGTTGAACGGTTCCAAAACCGTTTCCCACGATTTGGGGGCGGTTACACCCCACTTAGGAGCTATTTAATGGGTAGTTACACCCCTTAATCCTCTATAAATAACTGAAAATCATTTCAGTTCTGGGGGAAGAGATTGGATCTTTTGGAGAGGGGAATCATCATCGAGTTAGGAAGATCCTTTTTAGGAGGACTATCAAAATTCAGAGGATCTAGAGTCGGATTTTCTTCTTGAAGTTCGGTTTTCAGATAAAATCTCCAAGAGATCTCAAAAGATCTTTTTAGCAACAGAGAGTTTTAACACTTGGCAATTAACTAAATTTTCGGTTGAAACAACTCTTTTCATAGAGTTCCAACTCATCCTGAGTTCATAAACTCGTCAAGAGTTCTTTTGTTTTAAACTTGCCATGCAAGTTAATTGTTCCAACAAAGTGAGACGTTCGGATCGTCAACGGAGAGCGAACTCGATACAAGCATTCGAGTGAAGCACTCCATCGCTGCCAAGAAGAACCCAGACATAAACAAAGGAGAGGATCTTCGTCGATCTTCTTCTCTTTTGTAATCAAAAAAATCAAATTGTAATTGAGTTAGAGATAGTAAAACATTCAATTCTTTCATTCTTCTTATTACAAATTTTCCAACAAACAGGGGAGAGGAAGTAAGGGTGGCCATGGGCTGCGTTGGGTCGTGGGCAGACCTGGCTTAGCCAACTATGGACGATAACCCAACACGATCCATATATTACCAGGCCTGATCCGATCTGGGCTCCACCAAGGCTACGGGTCCAACCAGGCCCGAGGCTAGGCCCGGGACCAAAGTGCTTGGGCCAACCTACTTTGGTCCAACCCAACATGCGACCCGGCTTAGTCACAACCTGGCCCAACCCACACACAAAGAGCTATCATAGCTTGACATTTTGCATTAGGGCCCATTCATAACATTATATTACATCCAACAATCTATTCATTCGTCTCATCTTACAAATAAAATAAATAAAGAAAAAAAATTATAAAGAGAAGGAATAAAACATGAAATATCTCATAGCTCAAGTTCATGTCTAAAACATGAGACCTTAATAGTTGGTACACTCATAGAAATCATTTATCAAAATATTTAGAATTAAAATAATTAGAAAGTAAATTAAATATAATAAATCAATATTAGTAAAAGAAATATAACCAAATAACAATAATTAAGAAAATTGCTTGTAACTAGCTTGATCTATGATTCTATGCATCTACTCCCTTTGGAAAAAGTCAAAGCCTTAAAACCGCTTAGACCCAAAGAAATGTGCAATTGGCCCCTTAAAACCACTTCACAACTCATCTTTCTCTTTTTTTTTTGTACCCTTTTTGTTTGTATTTTCTCTTCTTCTCCTTTTATCTTCTTCTTTTCCTCTTTAATTATCATTCTGATGCTTAATTGTTCAATTAAATTCACAAATGAGAGAGAAGAAAAAGATTATATGCATTTTCTGGTTCTCTCATTTCTCCTCTCAAACACCCTCTCTCCCCATCCAAAAGCAATCCAAATTATCCATACAAACTCTAAACAATCAAACAAGCCCACAAAACCATAAACCCAAAACCTTAAAAAATCCAAAAAAGAGGGAAAATATTAGAATACAAACCTTTACCCACTATGCTTAGTTGTGTTGTTTATTAGCTATACATCACAAATAAGAAACTGATATTACTTTTATATTTTATTTGTGACTTTAATCCATTGGATGTTATATTTGTTTGTTATTTGTGACTTTAAACTATTAAATGTACATTTCTTGTGACATTAAGCTAATAAATGTCACATTTTATTTCTTCTTTTGTCATATTTAACGTTTAAATGTAACAAATGAACCACAAATGTGACATGTATAACATAAAAGTTGTTGAAGTTAGCAACTACCCCCACCTAACTTAGCCACCATTGTAACAATAATTAACAACTCCCTAATAGTATATACCTACCTCATAACAAAGCTTATATATACCCCCCCTAAGTTTGATTTGTAAGGCATCCGAGTAGCAAAGGAAAACAAAGAGAAAAATAGTAAGTGGTTGTAAAAGAGTGCAATAGTTTGTAGTAGAGAGAGTGTTTGTATTAGAGAGTATAGTGGATTCTATTACTAAAGAAATAATAATAAAATATTTTTTAGTGTCTACTACTTTTCTCAACTCTACAAGTGGTATCAGAGTCTGGCTTAGGATGCGTGTATCTGCTTATCATATGCTTTGTGACTGCCATCAAATGTGGATCCTTCACATCAGTAAATAAGTTAGATTATTACTTACCCTTTGAATACACTGGGCTTTTATGAGTACATCATTATTCATAAATACCGCTATTGTTTATAAATATAGTTACTGTTCATAATTACGGTTACTGTTCACATGAAATAGTAAAAGTTACAGCTCGTGATAGAAGCAAGGCGGTCAGGGATGAGCTCTCTCCTACAATGATCCTATCGGCATTCTTGAAGGCCAAAGTTTGTGCTCAGTCCGAGACTGTGAAGTTGGTTGGTCAGGAACTAGACTTGCATGGAGATATTAAAGTAGTACCACATCACGATGGTGGATCTGGCAAGTACAACTAGTGCACTTAAGAAACTCAATGGTAATAACTATAGCTACTGGGAGACGTGTATGAAGTCATATTTACAAGGACAATACCTCTGGGAGGTCATGGGGGGTGATGAAACTATAACATCTCAGGAAGCTGGCAAAGCACTAAGGCAGTAAAACATTAAAGCCGATAAGGTTATATATGTGCTGAAGACAACAGTAGTAGAAGATCTCATAGACTATATCGAGATGCTAGAACTCTAAAGGAGGCATTGGATACGCTTATGATACTATTTTTGAAAAAAGAACAATGCTCGACTTCAATTTCTGGAGAATCAATTGATGACCTTGCAACAAAAAGATCTGACAATCAGTTAGTACTTCAAGCAAGTAAAATTACTCTGTTAAGATATCGTTCAACTAGATCCAGATTCTAAAATGTCTGATGCAAGGATGAGAAGAATAATCATCAACGGTTTAAGACCGGAATATCACAGACTCATTACTGCTACACACGGTTGGCCGACTCAACCAACATTATTAGAGTTGGAGAGTTTGCTCGCTATACAGGAAACCCTAACCAAACAAATAGCCGAGGTCTTAATACAAAAGCAAAGATGAAGCACTCTTCAGTAGCAATGAGAGAGGCAAGTCAAGAGGCGTAAGAAAACAGGAGTATGGAAAGGCCGGATCAAGGAGGCAGCAAGGACAGCTATACACCGACAAAACACAACAACGTGAGGAGCAAGGTGATCATCAAGTAAGGAGACATGACAATAGCTACTACAAATATAGGAAGAAAGGACACTTCACCAGAGACTGCCGCTACAAGAGAAGACCTGCAGAGGGCAATGCTACAACATCGCGCTGATATCAAGATGATAAAGAAGAATGGGATTCCCAAGCATCAGTGGCCATCATTGAAGATGTACTAGTCAACGAAGATGGTGTTGTTGGTATAGCACTAACCTCGATTGTAGAAGAACCTGAGTTCGCATTTGCAGCTGTTTCAGATCAGGAAGAAATTAGCTATAATAAAAATTGGATCATTGATTCTGGCTGTTCCAACCATATGACGAGAGACAAGGGAAAGCTTGTTAACATGAATGTATAAAGGCAGCCGAGAAGTTGTGATAGCGAATAATTCAAGATTACCTACCACACTCATCCGAAAGACTGCGCTTACGCCGTGCTATAACCCGAATTGGATACAACTACAAGATGTATACTATGTACCGGGTATGAACAAGAACCTTCTATATGTTTCCTAATTAATAGCTTTTAGAAACTATGTGGCATTTGGGCCACAAGATGTAAAATCCTATCAAAACTTGAAGCCACCAGGAGAACCTGTCATGAAGGGATGAAAGGTAAAATCTATCTATGTAATATCGACGGAATCTACATACATAGATAAAGCCAGAAAAAAGAGACGGGTGATCTGTGGCATGCTCGGCTTGGCGATGTGAGTTATCATAAGCTCAAGATTATGTTGAAAAAGTCAATGTTGAAGGGTCTTCCATATTTGGAGATTCAAGGAGGGACCATATGCGGAGGTTGTCAATATGGTAAGGCGCATCAATTACCATACCATGAGTCATAATTTAGAGCAAATGAACATTTGGAGCTCGTGCACTTTGATGTATTCAGCAGAGTGAAGCACGAATCGATAAGTGGAATGCAGTACATGATCACCTTTATCGATGATTATTCGAGATATGTCTTGGTTTATTTCCTAAAGGAAAAGTCTGAAGCGCTCTCCAAATTCAAGCAATTCTGAGAAGAAGTCAAAGGAGAACTTGGCAAGAAAATTCATTGCCTACGCACAGACAATGGGTGAGAGTACACATCGAAGGAGTTTTACAACTATCTAAAGCAGCACCAATATTCAGCGATAGCTAATATGCCCAAATACTCCACAACAGAATGGAGTACCAAAAGAAAGAATCGTCATCTTGTCAAAATTTGTAGAATCATGCTTCATGCCAAGAACGTGTCAGGATGTTTTTTTATTGAGCGTATGAAGACTGTGACGTATGTGATTAATTGGCTACCCACAACTAAAAGTAGAGTTCATATCACTATTTCAGAAGTTTTGGAATATTAACCCAATCGTAAGCCATTTCAAAAATTTTGGTTGCGTATGTTATGTCTTCGTGCCTGATCACCTCCGCAGCAAGTTCAACAAAAAAGGCTATAAGGTATATTTTTGTAGGGTATGATAGTAAAAGAAAAGGATGGAGATGCTGTGATCCCACAACTGGATAATGCTATACATCAAGAAATATTATATTTGACGAAGTCTCATCTTGGTGGGCTTCACAATAAGTTATGCTACCAGATTCTAAAGATTTGGAGGATCGGCTATAAGAGAAGTTAGGAGAACAAAGTCAAGAAGAAAAATTACGTCAATCAGAGAAGACAGAATCAAGCTCTTCAACGTCCTCATAGGAGAATAATCCATGGAAGATTGGTGTTTATCAGACAACACCAGAAGAAATATGTAAGGACCATAAATTTTGATACTAGTTAAAATAATTTTCTAGTATTTTAAAATATTTAATTATGATTTTTAAAAGAGTATTATATTTTTCTTGAATTTTTACAATTTTCTATGATTTAAAGTCTAAGTTTTATATTTATTTAAATAATTCAAATATTTAAAAATTTATTTAGTACAGTAATTTTTTTTGGAGTTTATCCTTTGTGTTACCAATACTATTATGTATCATTTTGAATAATACGTGGTATTATTATTATTATTACATATATTTTCATATACTATGTTATATTATTATTTACGCATTATTTGTATAATTTGTTGTATTATTTTTACTGTTACATATTATTTGTCATATTAGTATAACTGGTACGTTTTACTACATATATAATTGTTCCATAATTATTTAATTTTAAATATAAGTAATTATATTTTTATTAATTATTCTTGTTTAATTGTGTAATTTCTTACATTATTTCTACTGTTACGTATTATCAGTTGTAATGCTATAACTTATACGTTTTGACATGTAGATAAATTTTCACGTAATTATTTAAATTTTTTCATAATTAATATTATTTTTT
>BQKN01061081.1:34205-47498 GCA_022839385.1 Asparagus kiusianus | reverse complement strand
GGTTCCCCCCCCCCCCCCCCCCCCTAGAAACGATCCGAATGCGACGGGCTTTGCTGAACCACACATGGAAATAGTACGAGCAGTTTGGAATTTTCCTGCCCCTGTCCTAGCATTACGATCGACCACAGAGGATGCGCTCTCAAGAGCCGGCTAAAGTTCGTATCCGCCCTTATTTACATGGAGCTAGGGACTTTTGTGAGACCTAGCTTCTAAGAAATTTTCTTGATTAGAATATTAGGTCTCGGGAGAATAGGGTCCCCTTCTAGGTACAGGTGTCCTCGGATTGGGTTGAGATGTTAGTATTTCTTGATGTCTCCTAAAACTAGTTTCAGGCCGTGAACTCAGAACTCTTCTCTTAACTAGTTTTTATGCACGTGTAATGCACACGTGGTTAAATATTAAAAAAATATTATTTTATATTTATTTCATTACTTTAAATAAGTAAGATTTATCTTGAGTTCAAATATATATAATTGAATTATAAAATTTATTAGTATTTTATTTAAATATTAAAAAAAATAAATGTAAAGGAATTTAAGCTAATTAAACTTGGATGAATATACGGGGATATTGTAATTGTTATTATGAATTTTAGTTATAGTAATGTAGAACATATTTCAAATTTTAAGTTTATTCAAATATTTTTTGACTTAAAAAGCTAAGATCATTGTTTGATTTACTGCAAACTTATAAATTATTTTTGTTCTAAGAATTTTTAATTGATCACTACCACCAACACTTAACAGGAACTTAATTAAAGTATTAAAGTAAATCTTGATCAAATTTGGTCTCTTATTCAACATGGCAACAATCTCAATAAGTAATAATTAATAAGCCAAGGTTTTTTTATGAAAACAATGATTATTGAAGTTTGTGACAAACCCAAGCAAATTCATCACAATAGTAATTCTTTGCCAATTGGTTAAAGAGGTCACATTTATATCATAAATGATTGATCACATGTTGCGCTAGATATCAGGAAGAATATTTTATGTCTATCTGATAATATATCCATTCACAGGATCAATAAAAGCAGATTTTTATCGATTGCCTCTCACGAAATGTAGGATCATATCCGTAGATAATAATAAAATATAGTAAAATGGTTAAATATCAAAGTGTAATTTTATGTGATGTAAGCAATCACATAAGCATACAAAACTACTAATAACTTTGCATGAAAATGCCTTATAAAAATTCCTAATTATAATCAAAAATTAAGTTGTTATATAAAATGATTAAAAAATATTGTTCTTGAAAATTTCTAATTGGAACCAAGATCAATCTTTTTCCATCTTTATCTTTTTTCTGGGCAACTCTAGAGTAGCATTTTCATCATCTACGTCGATTGTAATATCAGGCTGGAGTTGAATTTCTTATGCTATTATATTGCCTTCGCCTCGTTCATCTTTTGTCTTTTCATCTAACTTCACCAGGAATTTGAATGTTTTTCCGATGTTCAAAACAAAATTTTGGAAATATGGACTCTGATTATTTTTCTGTTGCAATGAGAACAAATGTTATATTAATACTTATGAATTTGTTTATTTTTTAATTTATTACTTTAATAGAGTTAGGAATTACCTCTTTCTTTTCTGTAATGAATGTTTTTGCTTTGCATCCAATAAGAGTTTCTGCTGCGTCAAAGAGTGTTACTCTTGCATTATTCGTGCCATTTTCCACGAGAATCTTAACTAAGTACCTGTATTTTGCTTTGTTAATTTCTAAAGACAGTTAGTATTGTATTTTAATATGTTCACGGCATTAAAAAATATATATTACTTAACCTTGGTACTGGGTCATCAATGATTCTGCGGCATTTGTCATTCAGACACTCTTTACTAACATCTTTATCAACCTTCTTGTCACAGCCTTTGTAAGCATAGAACCATGGCTCGAGCCTATTTAAAATAGTAGTTATCTTTGCTTTAAATGTGCAATACCGTGCCTGTATATTAACAAAGTTTAGTTAGATTTAAATTTATAGATAAGAATATGTATATAATATTGTACCTGTATCGAATTCTGTGACTTATGCATAATATCACTAATATGAATTTCCTTGGCATTTTTAAAAAGCGTCGATGGAGATCCTTTTGCTTTTGCAGATTCTTCCAATTGAAACCTGCATATTAGATTAAAATATAATAATATTTCATTATTGGGTTATATGAAAGTATATTTGTTCTGCTTATCATTCCCTTAATTCGCTAGCTAGTTCTATTTTTGGGTTGATACATAATGTTAAAATAATTTGCGACGATATGCTTGTATCTCCTGTAAAAATATAAAATTTATAGGAGTAATTTTATGTTTAGTTATCTTTAAAAAGAATTTCAGCAATAATTTATGTACCTTGATATATAGAGATTTTAAAATCTGATAATGCTATTACAGGTTTATATTTGATTTCTGCTTCAAGAATTGATCCTTCATTTGTAGCCAAATCTCCAAATAAAGTTGTACGCATTGGCATTCCACTGCATATGAAAAAGAAAGAACGTTAATATTTATTTCTCTTATGATATTAGAAATAAGTAACATGAATATACCTTATATCCATAAGTGTGATTTCCCTCCTAGTGTCTGGTTTGTTGTGTCTTGTAATATAGTTGATCGCCGGCTTAACATTAGTTGTTATTGCAAGAATATCTACAAGTAATTTGATAAAAAGATTATGATTCTGTAGATTAATGTCTCATTTTGTATTGAAGATTTAAGTAAGAAGTTGGTAAGTACTTACTAATTTTTGTTACATCTTTCATGGAAAATGCTTCTTCAAATTGGACAAAGTTGTTAAATATGTTCTCCAAGTGGAATCCTGTAGGTGCTTCTTTGATCGATACGTCTTTTGTTAGTACTAATTCAAGTGACTTGTGGATACTTAGAAAAGCTGGGTTTATTCCTTTCACTTCTCCATTTGAAATGAAAATAATTTGATTTTTTTGAAGCATATCTATAAACTTTTCGATAGTCTCTCCGTACATTACTGGTTGTATTTTGTTACCCTACAAATTTTATTAACACCAGAGATCAATTTATGAAAAATATAATTAATTAATACTAATCTATATATTATATGTAACAGGGAAACATCATAAAAAGCCATTCTGATAGTTATCGGTGTTTTAATGTAATTTATCGATTAGAAAATGAGATTTAGCAATATTCATATGATCAGATGTAACGTTGGGCAAACAATATAATATTAAAACTAATTTTATTTTACCTTTGCATCAGCAAGAATTAGCTTTAGTATTTTCCCTGACCCTTTTGCATTTTTATAAGTTGCCTCTACACTTCGAAGTATGATAACATGAATGGTCCATTCTTTCTGAAACTTCTTGAACTGGCTTATTTGGATGTGCTGAGTATGTTCTTCAATACCGGTAATCATATTTTCTGTTAAATAGATTAAAATATACATGTTAGTTTTGAAAAATATTATAGAATATACCATATCATAGAAAATGAATTTATTAATTCTTGTTCCTCATAAGATTTTGAATATTTTTAACTGATAATATAGTTTGAGTGGGGTTAAAAAGTGAATGCTAAAGGGAAAAAGTTATACAATATTGAAAATTATAAATTAAAGGAATGAACATGAATGAACATACGCAATTATTCTTATAAATTAATTACCTTTAGAATAGTTATTGCGACTTTGAAGTTCATTTCATGTTTGTTGGCTGGAGGACTTCCTTGTATACTATATTTTTTGTGTATCTTTCATATTCTTTAAATTACCCGTCTGATATTATAAAGACTTTGGTTGTTGTCATTGAAGTCCCTCGTGATAAAGCAACATACAGCTGTCCATGAGAGAAAACGTGTTGAGGTAGATAGATGCCTACATGAGGAATTGTTTGTCCTTGTGATTTATTAATTGTCATTGCAAAACATAGCCGTATTGAAAATTGCTTTCGTTTGAACTTGAACGGGAACCCTTCATCTTCTGTTGGAGATAATAATATTCTTGGCAAGAAAACTTCTTTCCCTGCATGTTGGCCCATTGTGATCTTAGCGTGGATTATATTACAATTAAAATCTTAACATACCATTCTTGTTCTGTTGCATAGCCTATTAGTCGGATCCAGGTTCCTTAATAAAATAATAGGACAATGTTTCTTTAATACCAGCTTGTGGGGTGGTAGTCCATTTGGTAGCAATGTGTTTAGGAATTCTGGCAGGTAGTGATGATTAGTGTCATCAACTACTTCATCAAAGCTGTAGAATTCTTTTTCTTCACCTGGAAATTGTTTTATGATTCTATCATTTAGCATGTCGACATATTCATTTTTTGTTGCCAGGATAGTTCGATCTTTCATATAGTCAATGGATTTGAAGTTCTCATCTAAAGATGGAAAAATTGCATTTATTAGACAATCTTCTTAAATCATCACTTTGATTCTTTATCAAAATAGAAGGGGGCAATGATATAAGGTCATCAGCCACTGTCGGTTCATTGCCATTTCCAACTCTTAAAAGGAATTCGCTAAATGTTGAATCTGTTCTTGCTCTCATATTCTTCGATAGCTTCAACTTTTTCATTTGCTCCACAAATATGAGCTTACTAAACTTTCTCTAACAGTTTGTGATCTTGTTGCGCGGCATACTACTAGTAAAACTTGTCTGAAATCCCCACCAAATACTATTACTTTGCCACCAAATGGTTCATCTCGATCCATTATATCCCTCAATGTTCTATCTAATGTTTCAATTGCAACACGTTTAGCCATTAGAGCTTCATCCCAAATTATTAACTTATCTATCTTAATCAGCTTTGAGGTTCCATCTTGCTTGGATATGCTACACATAGATGATTCTGTTGTTAGGATTTTTATCTTAAATTTAGAATGTGTTGTTCGGCCTCCAAGCATTATTACTGCTGTCACGCCTGATGTCGCTGTAGCAAGAGATATCATCCCTTCTGATCTTACTTTGGCTAGCAAAGCAAGGTATAAGAATGTCTTCCCAGTTCCTCCTGGCCCATCAATAAAGAAAATCCCGCTTTTATTTCCTTGAATTCGTGTCAGTACGGAAGTGTATGCATTATACTGTTCTGAATTGAGTGATGATTCAGCATTGAGGTCTTCATCTGGAATTTGTACATTGAGTTCATCTTGAATTTCTCTTGGGTATGAACTTCCTTTTGAATGAGGGTTAGTTTGAATAGACGGTAAATCAATTTTCTTGATATCCTTTCCCATGCTCTCTAAGAAGAATTTAATGTTGCAAAGGGTGTGTTTATAATCGAAACTTTCGTAGCACCAGGTTTCCTTGAGAAGTCTTCAGATAATGAGTCAAGGTATCGATCCCATAATTTATTAACATCTGCGGGCTCATAGTGAACCAGTATGGTTGCAAACAGGCGGCGAAGGGTTGCTGGCATTTGAAAGATGACAGCTTCATCTAAGCATTCTCTGATGCTATTATCAGATTCCAATAAAGCTATTTTTTGAGCTGAATGTTTGAATGATGTGCATTAAATTCCATCCACGGTCAATAGATTCTCAAATGAGGTGGGACATCTGATGTGAGTAAGTAAAAGGCGTAAGTAATATCTTTCCCCTTCAATTGGATTAGCACCATTTATACGGCCTATAACCTGTCTTTGTTTTCTTGAACTCCAACATTTAGTTGTCGAATCCCAAACATAATATTCGGGAAGTTCACAATATAATAACTCCTTTTCTTGATCCTTTTTTGGTTTTGATTTTTTGGCTTCTTTAATTTTTGAACATAGTGTAAAAAAATTCTGTAAGCATCATCTTGTGGACATGGTCCCAGCGGATGAGCTTCGATAGATCTTGATTTTTCCAATAGGAAACAAACTGTTGATTCGGCAAGTGTAGTTGTAAGTTGATAACAGCTGGGTAGATCTCATTAAGATAGAATTCATATATTCTCCACAAAACTTCTTGAGCCGATACCCATCTTGCATCTTGAATTTTTTTGATTTCATTCACAAGTCCTCCTCCTTCATTATATTCAATGTTTACTGCCACTTTATCATGACCCTTATATATGTATTTGTAAAGATACTTTATTGCTTTAATGCCTGAGCATATTTTAACATTAATGTGACAATTATAACGTGTCAGCAAATATGGATTGTAAGGTACAACCCACTGATTATTAAGGATTTTATTGCGGACCAACATTGTTTTGTTATCATTCCTTCTCTTATAAATTGGGTAAGCATCTTTTACTTGAATTGATTGTGAGCTAAAATCGCGAGGATGGTGATATTTGCATTCTTCATTTTGTATGCAACTATTCTTCATGTTCAACTCTCCACAAGGTCCGTGCATTATATGTTTTTTTACCAATTCATAGAGGATCGGGTGTTTGGATTGGTCTGGAATTTCTGCAGATACATATTTATCATACTGATCTGATGATGTGATCTTGTGATCTTCAATAAGAATTATTAATATATGTGCATGTGGTAGCCCTCTTTTTTGAAACTCAATCACATGAACATGTGCGACAACTTTCCTAAAGATCTCCTTCTTAAATAGTTGATCTTTCAAGTCTTGGAGCTTTGCTCGAAATATCCTTGAGGTTAGGTCTGGCCTGTCATTATGGCTTTGGCCTGGATGTAGTTGCTCAATGATCTCTTCCCATTCTGGATTACATGTCATTGTTATAAAAAGATCTGCTTTCCAAATCGTTGTACTAATGACATTGCATCAAGGTATCTGCGATGCATGTCTCTAGGACCACCTATGAATGATGATGGAAGAACTATTCTTTTGCCCACTTGGCTTGCATTTGCTTCGCCGGCAGCTACACTTGTCGATAATACCTTGGAATAACTCTGCACTGATTTCTGATTGTTTATTTCTAAAGTAATCAAGCCTTGTTGTTTCAAGCTTTATGTACATATCAACAACATATTAATGGAATAAACGACCTGCTGATGTAAGTATAAAAGATTGTCGAGTGTCTCTTATCTGAAGCTTATGACAATAATAATCTCGGCATGAAACTTTTTCGGGTTTTGGTGCCTTGACGCCTGTAAATTTAGGCGTTAATCTATATTCATATATAATAATATTACTTAGAAATGTGAATTAAATTTTACCTTCACTTTCTCGGTTAAACATGTCTTCTGCAGATGTGAAGATAGGTGGAGATATTGAAGTTGGTATTATAGTTCTTTGTTGATTGTAAGTTCTAATATCGCATTTATCCCTTCTTTTAATATTTTGATGCCATCCAACCTCTCCATTTGGAAAGAGTAAGGGATACTACAGTGGATCATAACAGCCAAAATAGTGTTTCACTTGATGTTTTCCTCCTGAGTGTGCATGGACAATAATCTCTCTCTCAAATGGTGCATTGTCATTATTTCCTTCAACCCAGATTGCAGCCACCTGATCTGCTATTGGTGAGTTGTAAACACGTTGATCTAGTGCAACGTCACTATTTATTAGTATCTTTAATTCTTCAAAAGATTGATAATCATTCAATTTGTGAAGGAACTTTGTATATGGGTTTCCTTGTAATATATCTATCAAGCTCTTAGTTGTGATTTCACTCATATTTGCATTGTGTAGAATTCCCAATCGATTTTGCAACTTATTCTTTGTATCATAGAAGTAAAGCTGAAAGTATGAAGGCTTATTTTCCTTTGGAATTGGAGCTGGGAGATTATAATATATTTGTCCTTGTGCTCTAAATACGAAAACTCCTTTTCTATTTGATGTGAGCTCTTTATCAAATCTTGCCCCAAACGATGTGAATGAGAAAATACTGTTGTACATTCTGGTGTGGCTTCGGAACTCAATCGCCTCTGGTGTTTGCATTGTATAAAGGGTAAATAATTCATTTGGAATATTCACATCTGCTAAGTGGATTTCACCATTGTGACAATAAAATGTTGGAGGCTCATGTTCAAACTTTTTGGATCCACAATATGCACAAGACTTTGGAGTGCGTAGCTTATATAGTAAAGAACATACCGGTTCATGAAGAATTTGCCCTAGAACAAATATAAATATTTAATAAACTAATATATAATGTTATATGGCTCTTTCAATAAACTATAAAGTATATGTATACCAACCTTCACGCTCATAGGCCAGTAGAAGGGCTCCACAAAATAGGTCAACTTTATGTTGTCGTTTGCCATTAATAGTATTACCAGAAGAGTCATTACTGTGTCGCTTTCTCTTATTATTCGTAATTCTCTGAATGTAAGATTTCTTTTGCTCATCACTCAACCGAGAATATTTAGTCTTTTTAATTCTGGGTATTGGAGTGTTCTCTTCTGTTTAAAAAAACGTTCATGTAGTATTATAAATACATACGCATATACTAATATAATAATATATGAATAATTCATTATTGAGTTTAATGCAAACCTTGGTTTGAAGCCATTTTAGGCGAGAAAGTGTTGTATAGTAGTTATGATATCCAAAAACCAGAGAATAAATTTCTACAAAGGAAAATCATATGTCATATTACTATTAATTTATGAATATATATGAGCAATGCAGATAGTTGGACAAATTAGTGAAAATTTTCATAAAAATTCAAAAGTAAACAATCAATCATAATCATTATCACAATAAAAAAAAATTATTGATATTCTACACTAACCTGATACTCGTAATTATGGAATAAATATTGAGTACAAAATTGGAATTGAGATGATATTATCCTATAGGTAAAAAAATATGTGTCAGAAAATGAAAAGCCATATGAAAAGTATATCAACAACAATAGGGGACAAAAATATACTTAAAAATTATAATTCACCTTAATCAATGGAGTTTAGAATAAATTAGTCAACTATTCTTTCTAAACAATAATTTTGATGGTACTTAGTAAGTAATCAAACAACATGCATTAGGAAAACTTAAGTGTTATTAAAATTAGCAAGTGTTATGAAATTTTTTGTAAACAGTGGGTGCCATCTGTTTACGCACCTGGATTTCGTAGACCAGGATACAGGAATGATTTATTTGAAAATCTAGGGATAATGATTTATTTGCAAATCTAGGGATACTAATAAGATGTATCTCAGTTTGTGCAGAAAAAACAATGAATATTATGTTTAGATGGCCGATAGTTTCTTTAGTTAGTATCTAGAAGAGAGAATCCATTATTTCAGTTGGTCTTACAAGTGAAGAAGAAAGAGTATTAATGAAACAAAATAGGCAGGAAAGTTACATAAAATCATACATGAAAAATTGTACACATATCAAATTTATATTTAAACAAAGAAATCTAAAAATTAAAAAACAACCCTTGGGAAAATAAAAATTTCAAATAGCCACCTCAAAATCTAAAAGTTTTAAATTGCCACATAAACAAATACAAACAGCCGCCCTAAAAAATCTTGAATTTGCAAAGCCCCTTAAATTTAAGAATTACAAACAACGCCTAAAAAGTATGATAATTTCAAATAATCCCCTTAAAAGTACAAAAATTGTAACACTCCCATAGAAAATTTTAAAAGTTACGATAGCGCTAAAAATCTTTTAAAATTTGCAAAAGCTCCCAGAAAAACATGAAATTCTTAAAAATAATAGATTACAATAGACCAATAAAAAATATGAAAATCACAAAAAAAAACCTAAAACTTAAGAAAATTACAAACAATCCCCTAAAAGATCACAAAATTATGAACAAAACCTAAAGGGTTTGAAATTGCAAAAAAACCATAAAAGGTTTTCAAATTGCAAACAAACTCTAAAAATTCAAAACCTTCAAGCAACCTACTAAATTACCAACAAATCCTTGAAGAATTAAAAAATTACAAATAACCCCCTTTAAACCTGAAATTACAAAAAAAAAACTCAAAAAATTTCTAACAGACCCGTACAGAATATAAAAATTATAAACATCCTCATAATAATATCTATTTAAATAATAATAGTATAATTAAACTTTATGATCTGAAAAAAGATCAAACATACAATATAAGTAATTACTTTAAAATAATCTAATCTAATCTAATCTAATACGAAGAAAATAGATGAAATGATGTGAAAATTATTGCAATTTTATAATTAATAACTTTTAAACAATCTAAAATAATCTAATAAGAAGAAAATAACAAAGTCACATATTTGTTGAAGGAGATGAAAGTGCTATGAAAATTATTATAATTTCTGATCTGAAAAAGATCAAACATATGGAGAAAAATCCAAAAACAATTTTTTCTGCAAGGTTATGAGAGAAAATCAAAAACAAATCCGGAAAGATCAGCTTATTTCAGTGGGATGTACGCATTTTTGCATTGAAATTTCAAATAATGTGAGGATTTGAATAGAAGTCATGTCTAAAAGAGTCCAGAACCAAACATATGGAGGTCGTATCAGGTATTTAACAAAACAGAGATTTACTGAGAAATGAAGAACAAACCTTTGATTCCCTTCTTCTCCTTATTTTCTATCCGAACGATCATTTAAATCCCAACCCGGAAAACAAGAGGAGGGGAAAAATAAAGGAAAGGGCACCCTAAATACTATTGGATATCCACGATGCAATGGCATCCTCATCCTGTGCACTCCCTGAATACACCCTCTCCAAACTCCTGAAATCCCCACCATTTTCTCTGTCACGCCCCGCTTCCCAAATACCTGGGAATCGGAACGTGAACAAGCCCGCGACGTATTAGACTGAGGAGAGATAAGTGCTAGACCTCTTCTTCTCAATCTAATACGCTAAGCGTTTGGAAAATAAATAAAATGCGAAGTCACAGGTCCCCGATCACAATCAGCAAGAATATAATAGACAAACTCAGAATAAAAGAATACATATCATATCACAAATGGATAACATCTGAGACATAAAATGCGGGTCAAATGTGCCCTTATACAAGAATATCTGAACGAAATACTAGAAAATATAAAAATACATTGATCAAATGGAAATGAAAGTGCTACAAAACAAACTGAAAGAAATGACTAAGCTTCGGCTTCTTCTGCTACACCGTCTTCAAGGCACTCCTGTTGAGAATCATCTGGCTCCTGCTGAACCTGCTCTTCTCCTAAGTCTGACGTACACCAGAGAAAACAGGTGTACGTCAGGTGCATGGTGCACGGCAAAACCCGACCCCACAAAGAAAATAGAACGAACGGAAATCCAATACGAAAAACGATACGATAACAGAAACAACAAAATAACGTATAACTGAAATCCACAAATCAACATGCGAAAACACTACTAACATGATAAACATAAAGCATCCAAAATCGATCAGGTAACAAGATCATGCAGCTAGCGATCAGAAACAATCATACAAATAACAGGGCATACAATAGATGGAATTAATACTTAAAAATCTACAACTTGAAACGTAGTACGTCGAGCGAAATAATCCAAACAAGGAAACCCTCATGTATATACCATATGTCTCAAATTATAAATAATTAAATATTAATCTCAATCTATGTATGAAAAAAAAACAACTAGCTATCCTATCACAACTCACTGGTCCACGTCTCACTAGAGTCTAAGTTCACATTATCGGATATCTGGTTAACAACCACTTCTCACTAGTACCTCAGACCCGCCCCAGTGCGAAACGATTCACTGGTGCGTGCCTGAAAATAATCAATAATCACAATATCACCGTTCCTCAGACCCACCCCAGTGCGAAACGATTCACTGGTGCGAGCCTGGAAATAAACAATAAACACATCCAATCACAGTTCCTCAGACCCACCCCAGAGTGAAACGATCCACTGGTGCGAGCCTGGAATAAACAATACACATCCAATCACAGTTCCTCAGACCCACCCCAGAGTGAAACGATCCACTGGTGCGAGCCTGGAAATAAACAATAAAATATCCGATAACATGAACCAGACCTTCCCATCCCATGTCCAAGTCAACAACTCATATCTCACGGGTCACTACGGTCAAGCCATACTCGCGATTCTCAACTATAACAGGGTATAAATGCAATGAATACTATGTAACAGTATCATGAATCATGAACAGTAAACGTGAACAACTACTAATAACAGTGCAAGATGGAAACTACATCTATCAAATAAATATACATGAAATATCAAAATTTCCAATCATCATGCTCACAATTTCATTAATTCCAAAAATAAATCCATTTAATTTATTTCTCATAAATTATTCAAAAATAAACTTTAAAATATAATAATATTATTATTTATTCTGTATGAACAGTAACTATTTTTTTATATAAATTATTTCTATTTTTTCTTTTCAACATTATCTCATAAATTCTATCCAACTTTCCAAAATATAAATTTGTTATTTTATATTCATCAATTCACAAGTAATTCCACTCATAATTATCACATGAAATAAACTAATCAATATTATTAATTAATCAAAAATAATTTTAACACGAGACAAGTGAGGGGATCTTGCCTCGGGGTATTGTCTAACAATTCGACGTCGACGGCACGGGTCGGATCTGACGAGGAGAGCGCGGCACAGCGGTGAACTCCGACGAGGGACTGTGGGATCTCGGCGACGCTCGTCGACGAGGTCGGAGCTCGTCGGAGGAACTGCGAACTCGAGAGGGGGCTGTCGGCGTAGCTCGTCGGAGTTGAGGCGGGGTCGACGAGGAGGAGCAGCGGCTGCGGGTGATGGCGTTGGTGGTGTTGGAGGCGGTAGAGAGGAGAGGCGGAGAAGGGAGAGGAGGAGTGGGTCGCTGGAGGAGAACGGTGTGGGGAGGGGAGATGGCGGTTGCGGGCCTGGTGGAGGGAGGATCGGCGAGCGGCGGCCAGAGGCGGAACTGGGTGCGACGGTGGGATTTCACGAGAGAGAGAGAAAGAAGAAAGGAGAGAGGGAAGTGAGAGAGGAGGAGAGAGAGGAGATGCTGTACATAAGAATTGAAAAGATACGAGAGATTAAAATAAGAAGAAGGCCAGCTGTTTGTGAGTGGATGATTGAGGGAGAGGACACATAAAATTAAGAAGGAGAGAGAGAATCACGTGAGAGAAAATAGGAAATAGTTTAATGGTGATTAGGGAATTGATTGGAAGTTTATGGAAAGAATTCAAAGGGAAGAAAATTAAGGGAGGAAAATAATTACGAAAATTTTATATAATATTCTGAATAAATATTATATTAATAAATAATATTAATAAATTATTAATAACCAAATATATTTATATTTATATGCTAATCTATGCTCAGAATCACATTAATAATAATAATATAGATGATATAAGTGACCAAATGATTATGAAAAAATTCACCAAATCATAAATTAATATTTAGCAAAAATAATAAATACAAGACTATATATTTTATTATTTATTTATTTTGAAAACTCAAAAA
>BQKN01061081.1:9475-28713 GCA_022839385.1 Asparagus kiusianus | reverse complement strand
TCTATCAATACTAATCACAACACCCTCTCAAGGGTTGGGGTATTACACTTCAGTCCAGAAGCTCTTAGGTAACTTTGTCATCTTCAACATGCATGTGACTTTCTCCATAATAGTCCTGTTATACCACTCTGCAACACCATTATGCTGCGGTGTGCCTGGCTCTGTCCTCTGATACCGAATATCATTCTTAGAATAATAATCTATAAACTCAATGGAAGTGTACTCTCCTCCATTATCGATGCGCAAACACTTCAACTTCTTTCATGTTTGTTTCTCCACTATGGTATGAAACTGCTGGAAGACTGAAAACACTTGATCATTTGTCCTCAACAAGAAGACTCACATCTTCCGCAATGCATCATCAATAAATATGATAAAATACTTATTGCCACCTAAGGACTACATCTTAATAGGACCACAAAAATCAGAATTAATCAAATCCAGAATATTATCTTTTCTTTTAGAAGGTTTACTAAAAGAACCTCTATGTTGTTTGCCAAATAAGCAATAATCACAAGGGATTGTTAGACCCTAGAGGAGGGGTGATTAGGATCTTATACTAATCTAATCCAATTTAAATGCCAATTAAAATTAATTAACAAGTTATCCTAGCAAGTATGAAATACAACAATATATATGAGCTAGGATAAGCAATATGAACAACAAGATATATCCTAACAAGGAGATATAGGCAATGTATGTGCAAGGATATATAAACCAACACAAGATGATATATCCTACCAAAGAGATATACAATATGATATGTGCAAGGATATGTAAACTAACACAAGGGTAAACAATATGAATTAGATAGTGGATGATATAGAAATGAGCAAAGCACAATGGCGATATAAGATATGAACATAAATATAAATGAACGCCAAAGCACACTCAAACACAATCAAATAATCACGGAGTTCGGACCTTCCGTCCTACGTCTCCGCTCCCTACTCCCGGGGAGAAATCCACTATCACAACCCGGTTTGGAAGCCGGAACTTCTACACACTCGGTTTTCTAGCTAACCGAAAACTCTATAACTCACACTCTTGCAAACCCACTCTACACCCTCACAAGTGTTGGACCTAGCCGTGTCTCCCTCAAGTGCTCGGTTATAACCTCTCCCTAGGTTCGTCAACCGACGTTACTCCTCTTAGGACGATCCCTGACTCTCACCACACACACCGAGAGTGTACAAGTGTATTACAAAGTGTATCCTCACAATTAGGCTCAATACAATAAATGTTTGTTCTCTACTATGGATGAGAACATAATGAAAGCCCACACTCAATTGTTACAACTCTCACCAACCCAAAAATACTATATATGAAAATACAATAAGCTCAATGCAGGTGTGTGTAACAATGAGATATAAATCAAAACTAAACTCAAATAGCAAACTAGCAATAATAAGAATATAAAAATCAATAATAATATTGCTAGAGAAAAGAGTTTAGGAATTCTTCTCTGAAAAACAAGATGGAGAGATGGATTAAAAGGAAGTTCAAACAATGTAGATGATCTTCTTCACTTGTGAACCAACCAAAACAGCTTTAAACCAAACTTAAACCCCTGTTAAAACTTTTATAAACTTGTTTAAAACATCTCATTTTGTTGCTGAGATAGAAGGGGGTTTGGGGGTTTATATAGGAAGAGGAAGAAATAGCAAAAACCCCAAGGGAAAAGACCAAACAGCCCGAGAATCAGAAATCTGATTCTATACCAAAAGAGCCGTTGGGATAAACGGCGGTCGACCGCGACGGTCGACCGCGAGCAACAAAAACAATAGGAAAAAGCTCCAAAGACTTCGGCGGTCGACCGTGGCGATCGACCGTGGGAAATCTTTAGCTCACGGTCGACCGTGACGGTCGACCGTGAAAGTCTCTGCTGCCCACTGACGAAAGAACTCAGGCGCGGTCGACCGTGGCGGTCGACCGTGAACTGATATATGAAATTCTAGGTTTTGAAAACAGTTTGCTGATTTTAAAACACTGTTTAAAAATATCAAATAAACTCTAAAAAATGTAAAGCTTTAGGGAATCATTATAGACATGATAATAAACATGCTACGACGACTGGTTTTCAAAAAGGACTTCCCAAATGAAAAATATCATCATTTTACAAAATAGGCCAAAACATGAAAATGTAAACATGTGAATTTTTACATTTTGACTAAACCATGTTTTAAAACTTTGCACAATGATTATGTAGGCTTAATAAAATATGTATATGATTATTGTTAAGTCCAAAAACTAAGAATACAATATTTTTATAAATACAATAGAAAATGAAACATATGAGAATGTATATGAAAATATATTTGTTTCATATCTAAGTAGTTAAAACCAAATCACAATAATAAATATGAAATATGTAATTTCATATTTGTAAACATGAAAACCCAAAACCATGCATGTATATATATATAACTATATATATATATATATAGAAACCAAATACGTGTGTGTATATGATATTGAGCTTAATATAACTATATATATATAGAAACCAAATACGTGTGTGTATATGATATTGAGCTTAATATACTTAACACACATAATATAAAACCTAAACTAAGTTACCCAAGCTAGATATTGATCTTCAATAAGCTCGACTTGGTACACTTGTGGATGAAGCTTGAACTTGATCTTTAACTTTGAATTGCATAGGCTTTACTCCATAATTCCGCCAACCTCCATTGGATATGATCGTTGAAGCTCTATTCCATCCATCCTCCAACTACGTTGTTTGTCTATAATACATAGGAAATCATAAACACTAGACAAACAACATTAGTGGTAAATTGTTTGTTAAACATCATCAAAACAAGAAGGCCAACAATCTCCCCCTTTTTGATGATGACAAATAATTTACAAAAAATATATATGCATGATGGAAATGAATATACAATGTATAATATATCATGCATATAAGCAAGAAAGAATATACTCATAATATTTCTCCCCCTTTGACAACATCAAAAAAGGGGAAAAAAGAATTAAAAGAGCGAAAGCTCCCCCTATCAATATGCATGGGTGAGTATAACACATAGAAAGATATAGGGATTGCTCCCCCTATCAAAATGCCTCATGAATATATGCAATAAAGATCAAGGCAAAACATGTGAGCAAGCATACATGAATATGCTAAATATCACTCACATATGAAAAAGATAATGAGAACACATATGAATATATCAATATGACAAATCGTGTCTCATATCAAAGAACATGAAAACATTTATAATAGTAGATTTATGAAATCAAAAAAGAGCATGAGAATCATGCAAAATGTTTTCAAATGAAAACAAATCAACCAATGAAATCATAAATCACAAGTAAATCATATAAGAACATAAAACTAAATCATCATTGATTTTCAAAAATCAAGAGAGGCAACCATATCTAGCTTTTGAGCTAGTAACAACCCATATAAATATTTTCAGCATCCGGTAAACAATGTTTGGGAATAAACACCCAATGACTCCGGAGGGTTATAAAAACGTAGTCCTCTCATCAAAACAATAATAATAATCATGAAAACAAAAGAAATTGATCAAAGAAAATTTGTTTTCATAACCAAAAGATTTTAAGATATAATTTTCAAAACCAAGAAAAGAAAAAATAAGAACACTAAAAATCTTAGTTTAAAAATTAAATTTGTTTTGGTACCCAAGAACTCTTGGTACCAAAAGATTTAGGGACATGACCCCTATCATTTAAGCTCAAAGTCCTAGGGTTATGAACCCTCTTGGACATATGTGGTACACGGGATCGGTCATAGCAATAATCACGCAAATGACCCTTCCGATTGCAATTTGTGCAATGACAAGGAAGCATTTGCTTATGTTGACCATTAAAAGGTGCACGGGAAACATTTGAAATATTTGCAAACATGAATGATCTTTTAAAATTATTTTGCAAATGAGAAACATTATCAAAATAAAACTTTCCTAAGTGGCCATATCTACCATAAACATCACATTTAAAAATGTGTGGTCTACTAGAAACATTTGGTAAATAAGATTTCTTTTTCAAGTCAAAACAATAATCGGCCAAATGACCAAAACGACCACAAAGATCACACTTGAACACACTAGCATGCTTATGATGAACTTTTTGAGAATGAGCATGTGAATGTGTAAGTGTACAAGATGAAGAAGCTACATGAGATGCACAAGGAGCATTAGAATTCTTATGTTTGTGTGCATCATAACAAAACTTAGCTAGATGACCTTGACGGCCGCAAATAGAACACTTATAAGTTTTGCTATACATGTGTGCATAATGAGTAGATGATGACTTAGAGTTGGCACACATATTCATAAGCCTCTTATGATTATTAATGCATGTTTTCAAAGTTGAATCTAAAGATGAAATACTTTTATTCATAAGATTCAAATCTTTATTTTTAGGCACATATGCATTTTTGGAAGTAGAACATAAATAGTTGTTTATAAAATAAGCAGTGTTATTTTTTATGTTCTCTACTTCTAACATGGCATCAATCTTAGCATGAGATAAGCTAGAAATGGATGATGATAATTTCTCATTTTTTAATTTTAACATATCATTATTTTCTTTAAGAGCAACATTTTCTTTAGTAATGATATCAAAATTGGAAGCTAGCTTCTCATGATCGGATATAAGTTCTACATGCTTGCTTTTAAGATCAATAAAATCATTTTGCAATTTGTTAAAGGCATGCAATAATTTTTCACTAGCATAAGCAAGTTCATCACTAGATAAATCATTATCGGGTTCGAAATCGCAAACCTCACTAGGGCTATCGCTTAGTGCACGTGTGCATGAAGCTCCTTTAGAACTTGAAGCGGGATCCTCCAAAGCTTGTCGGATCGCCTCCAAATCTCCTTGATACGCTTCTAAGAATTTTCATAATGTATAAGTGCTATCAAAAGAATCAAGCTTGTTAGACATAAATGAATCAAATGCATTTAATAAAAATTCTAACATAAGCTAGTTCATAATAAACATCTTTTTATCTTGTTTGCTCCACTTGGATTTCTCCAACGTGGGCACAATATAAGTACAATCAATGATTTCTCATAAATCGATATTTTTAGATTGAACAAATATTTTGAATCTAAAACACCATTGAGCATAGGGAAAAACATTAAATTTAGGAGCAATACTAGAATCATAGCCTAAACAAGATGCATCATTCATATCCATAATTTGTAAAAATATGCAAGCAAGATACAAATGTAATTAAAACAAGATTAGCATAATAAAATAACTTGGATCTTTAACTCAAGGTGATTAGACCTTAAATTAAAGAGCACCAAGCTCTGATACCAATTGTTAGACCCTAGAGGGGGGTGATTAGGGTCTTATGCTAATCTAATCCGATTTAAATGCCAATTAAAATTAATTAACAAGTTATCCTAGTAAGTATGAAATACAACAATATATATGAGCTAGGATAAGCAAAATGAACAACAAGATATATCCTAACAAGGAGATATAGGCAATGTATGTGCAAGGATATATAAACCAACACAAGATGATATATCCTACGAAAGAGATATACAATATGATATGTGCAAGGATATGTAAACTAACACAATGATAAAAAATATGAATTAGATAGTGGATGATATAGAAATGAGCAAAGCACAGTGGCGATATAAGATATGAACATAAATATAAATGAACGCCAAAGCACACTCAAACACAATCAAATGATCACGGAGTTTAGACCTTCCGTCCTACGTCTCCGCTCCCCACTCTCGGGGAGAAATCCACTATCACAACCCGGTTTGGAAGCCGAAACTTCTACACACTCGGTTTTCTAGCTAACCGAAAACTCTACAACTCACACTCTTGCAAACCCACTCTACACCCTCACAAGTGTTGGACCTAGCCGTGTCTCCCTCAAGTGCTCGGTTACAATCTCTCCCTAGGTTCGTCAACCGACGCCACTCCTCTTGGGATGATCCCTGACTCTCACCACACACTCCTCTCGGTGTACAAGTGTATTACAAAGTGTATCCTCACAATTAGGCTCAATACAATAAATGTTTGTTCTCTACTATGGATAAGAACACAATGAAAGCTCACACTCAATTGTTACAACTCTCACCAACCCAAAAATACTATAAATGAAAATACAATAAGCTCAATGCGGGTGTGTGTAACAATGAGATATAAATCAAAACTAAACTCAAATAGAAAACTAGCAATAATAAGAATATGAAAATCAATAATAATATTGCTAGAGAAAAGAGTTTAGGAATTCTTCTTTGAAAAAAAAGATGGAGAGATGGATTAAAAGGAAGTTCAAACAATGTAGATGATCTTCTCTACTTGTGAACCAACCAAAACAGCTTTAAACCAAACTTAAACCCCTGTTAAAACTTTTATAAACTTGTTTAAAACATCTCATTTTGTTGCTGAGATAGAAGGGGGTTTGGGGGTTTATATAGGAAGAGGAAGAAATAGCAAAAACCCCAAGGGAAAAGACCAAACAGCCCGAGAATCAGAAATCTGATTCTGTACCAAAAGAGCCGTTGAGATAAACGGCGGTCGACCGCGACGGTCGACCGCGAGCAACAAAAACAACAGGAAAAAGCTCCAGAGACTTCGGCGGTCTACCGTGGCGATCGACCGTGGGAAATCTTTAGCTCACGGTCGACCATGACGGTCGACCGTGAAAGTCTCTGCTGCCCACTGACGAAAGAACTCAGGCGGGTCGACCGTGGCGGTCGACCGTGAACTGATATATGAAATTCTAGGTTTTGAAAACAGTTTGCTGATTTTAAAACACTGTTTAAAATATCAAATAAACTCAAAAAAATATAAAACTTTAGGGAATGATTGTAGACATGATAATAAACATGCTACAATGACTGGTTTCCAAAAAGGACTTCCCAAATGAAAAATATCATCATTTTACAAAATAGACCAAAACATGAAAATGTAAACATGTGAATTTTGACATTTTGGCTAAATCATGTTTTAAAACTTTGCACAATGATTATGTAGACTTAATAAAATATGTATATGATTATTGTTAATTCCAAAAACTAAGAATACAATATTTTTATAAATACAATAGAAAATGAAACATATGAGTATGTATATGAAAATATATTTGTTTCATATCTAAGTAGTTAAAACCAAATCACAATAATAAATATGAAATATGTAATTTCATATTTGTAAACATGAAAACCCAAAACCATGCATGTATATATATAACTATATATATACATAGAAACCAAATACGTGTGTGTATATGATATTGAGCTTAAGATACTTAACACACATAATATAAAACCTAAACTAAGTTACCCAAGCTAGATCTTGATCTTCAATAAGCTCGACTTGGTACACTTGCGGATGAAGCTTGAACTTGATCTTTAACTTTGAATTGCGTAGGCTTCACTCCACAATTCCGCCAACCTCCATTGGATATGATCGTTGAAGCTCTATTCCATCCATCCTCCAACTACGTTGTTTGTCTATAATACATTGGAAAACACAAATACTAGACAAACAACATTAGTGATAAATTGTTTGTTAAACATCATCAAAGCAAGAAGGCCAAGAGGGATAAGTGACGACCCTTTAGCAAAGGGAATGTGAGACTTCTTTGCCAAAATCTATAACCCTTTCTCACTAATGTGCCCGAGCCTCCTATGTCACAAACTGAGAGTGTCACCGTCTTAAGCCATGCTCAAAGAATCATATGACACGCTCAAAGAATCATATGAAGCATTCGCTTGAGTCTTGTATAAATTACAACATATACTTCCTCTAGCCACCACAAGAGAGCCTTTAGTGATTTTACATTTTTCTCCATCAAATTAAATTTCATATCTCATTCGGTCCAAAGCAAGACCCAAAATTAAGTTGAGCCGCAAATTGAGAACATGTCGCACATTCTTTAAGATCAATGTGCATCCAGTATCTATCTGCAAGTGTATTTCACCAAGTTCCACAATCTTCGAGTAGCTAGTATTGCTCATCTTTACATTGCCAAAGTCACCTGCTTTATACGTCATGAAAAGGTCTTGATTGGAGGTAGCATAACATGTAGCTCCTGTATCCACTATCCACTAGGAATTCTGACTTGCAACATGCATACAGTCTTCTTCACTATAAATAAGAATAATATCAGTCTTAGAAAAAGTAGCAGAATAATACCAGTCTTAGAAAAAGTAGCTGCAGTGTCACTGTCAGCTTTTTTCTTCTCATCTTTCTTTTCATCTTTGTTCTCAGCTTGCTCTTTCTTTAATGCCCAACAATTCTTCTTGATGTGACCTGGTTTCCCACAATAAAAACAATCTCTCCCTTTAGACTTTGATTTGTCCTTAAATGTGCCACGACCACTGGACTGGTCCCTGTACGTGCTCCTGCCCCTATTCTCTGTGATAAGTGCCTGTGAGTTATCTGTGCTGGTAGACTTCCTCCGGATCTCTTTATTGAATAAACTACTAGTAACCATACTCATCGATAACACACCATCTGCAGCTGCGTTGCTGACTGTCACAACCAGTGTCTCTCAACCGTCTGACAAAGAACCCAATAGCAATAAAGCCTATAGCTCATCATCGATAGTCATCTTCATGGTAGCTAACTGATTAATCAAACTCTTAAACTCATTCAAGTGCCCTGCTATGTTGCTTCCTTCTTTAAATTTCAAGTTCACCTCATAATAAATACATTGTTTCCCGCGATCTTCTGCTCGTAGAGATCCTCAAGCTTCTTCCAAAGAGACTTCGTATTAGTCTCACCCGATATATAATGAAACACACTAACATCGATCCACATCCAAATATAACTGATCGCCTTCCTGTGTTTTTTCTCCCATTCTTTATCAGTCATCTTTTCGGGCTTGGCTTCATCTCCCTCAATAGAATCATGTAAATCTTTATAATGCAGAATATCTTCCATCTTGGACTTTCATACTTGCTAATTGGAACCATCCAATTTCATCATTGTGCCAAAAACTCTCCATCTTTTCCATCCCAAAGCACGCCTCGAACCAGGACTCTGATACCACTTGTTAGGGATTTTATGGAGATTAATCTGCGGAATTAAACATTAAACGAATAATGACACCAATAAAAATATCACAAGCAAGCAAACACCAAGATTTAACGTGGTTTGGTAAATCGTGCCTACATCCACGAGGCAATCCAGAGAAAAATATTTTACTATGAATTAGGAGTACAATCACTCCAAGTTACACCTGAACTTGAGGATTAAATCACAAAAGAAAGATATAGTGTTACCTCTAGGGCATCAAAACTCTAAAACTTGTCTCACCAAAAAATCTCCAACTCCCGTGGAGAAATCAGCATCGTACCCTCGACGACGTCGTCGTTCTGAATACAACAGCTTTTGAATCACTGCAATCGGACACTCGAGCTATCCGAAATCTGAACTTTTCTCTCTTCTCTTCTCTCTATTTTTGGTCTCCTCACGACACTGTAGCATCAAGTATTGTTCACCCAAAAAATTTATCATCTAAATATTGATCTCAGGGCTCTCTTATATAAAATTCTTCAAACCTATTTCTATTTCAAATAGATCCTACAAATCATCTTCTACATAGAATCCTAATTCATATAGCTTTTTTATAGATAGAATTCAATTCATATAGACCTTTTTATGTAGGCCTTATCTTGGACTGGACCCACAACATTAATAAATCCGAGTCCCTATCTTTCTGCATGTGCAATGTTTCCCGCAATAGGATAGTTTGGTAGGCTCACCGATTATTATACAAAGCCTAAATTGCAAGTTGATCATAAGATTATGTCTTCATATTTTTTAAATTGCCATATGATTGAAGTATCTCATCTTCCCGAATCAAGACAAAGTAGATTACCTTGGCACTTTTGTACACTTCTTCTATTTAGGCTATTCGTATGAGCAATAATAGTTAAGGTAACTTGGTTGAATTATTATCGGTATACATTGAGAAATAAGTACGCTTAAGGTTCCGTTTGAATACCATGATGTTTTACTTATTTTTATGGTGTTTTTATCAAAAACAAAACACCATGTGTTTGGAAACTATGGTGTTTTTTGAGCTAAATCATTCGCAAACCAAAAACACAATACTTATTTAAAAATACCTTTTAGGTGTTTTAAGTTTGGTGTTTTAAGTTTGAGAATGTGTTAATATAATATCTAACATAATATATTAAATATAATTAATATAGAGTTATTATCAACATGATTATTATATTATACTATATTATAGTTAATTTAATATATTAATAATATTTATTAAATAATATAAAAATGTAATAAATAAAATATCTTATATAATAATATATTAAATACCAATATTTAATGTTTTAATAATGAATTATATGATAAATAAATAATAATAATATATAAATAAACTAATAAAAATAATAAAAAATTTATTGATAATAAATAATAATATAATAATGATATAATAATATACTATATAATAGTATAATCGCTATAATATTATTAACTTTTTAATAAACAAATTGTAATAAATTAATAATTATAAAATATTATTAAATAGTAACATATTGAATAATAACATAACAATATAATAATATTATTATAATAACATATTGTATAGTAAATGTAACAAATAATATATAAAATATTAATATATTATGTAATAAATAATATAATTTATTATAAAGTAAAATAATTTTTAATAATAAAATAATGTATTGCTAGCAAATGTTAATGTAAAAATAATATATTCATAATATAATAATGTTTATTTGTATAATAAATACTAATATATTATTAAAGTACTATTAATAAACTCTAACATATTAAAAAACTATAATATATTATATAATATTAAAATATTTATAATATATTAATTTATTAATAACATACTAGTAATAACATAAAATTAAAACTATTAATAATATTATATTATATGAATAATAGTATAATATTATATTATATGAATAATAGTATAATATTATATTATATTAATAATAGTATAATATTATATTAATAATAAATTAACATTATTATAAAAATATTAATAGAATATATAACAATAAAAAATTAATATACCAAAATAATTAAATATATAATTATTTAAAAATAATACGTAATATTTATAATATAATTATAATTATAATATAATACAACTCATTAAAGTATAATATAATATTATAATACATTATACAATGTTATATTGCATTATATTTTATACTTATAATACTATAATAATATGAACTAAATATTATAACATTTTATTTATAATATATTTTATCATAATTAATATATAATATATTAATAATATGTTTAATTAATATTAATGTTATAACGGATCAAACTAGAGTTGACAAAAAAAATACTTAACATGGTGTTTTGAAAACATTTTAAGGGAAAGACACAACACCATAGTGTTTTTTTACAAAAACACAACAAGGAAAATATCATGGTATCCAAACAAAGCCTTAATTAATGATTTCTTTTTTATGGTTGAAACTTGGACCTATGCAGTGACATCAAAGCTTTTTTTTAATCTTCATTAAATTCATAATCGGTGAAAATTGAACCTGGTTTTCTCTGATACTATGTGAAAGTCCCCAGCTATTACATCAAAACTCTAATGTTGTGAGGATTTGAGAGTTATGGTTTTATATTCTGACGGAATATAAAACATCCTTCAATAATTTACTGGTTCAACAACTAATGATAATTTTTCACTTAGTTCGAATGTACAAATAAGATGAGTCGAATTCATGAGGATTAACATTCTTTGAATCATAATCTTTTATGGATCAAAAGGTGATAGTCATTTAAGAATCTTAAAACTAATGTACTGAGCCATTCAAAAGTGGCACTCACAAAAAGATTGAAAGCCTTTGTATTTTTAGAGTTGGATCCCCTTCACTAATAAAAATTAATGGAGAGACTATTGCTTTTGTCAACAACCATAAATTTATCTAATTGGTTTTTATAAATCATTTTAAATCTAGCACTTACCACTGATGTCATGAATATTTACACTCATTTTTTATTTACACTCAACTACAAATCATGATTATTCACTAAATAAATCGACAATTGTAATAAAAGCAATAGTCTCTTTATTATTGAATCCAACTCCCATATTTTTACTCACTATTTGAACCATCTTTTTTTTCTAATGACATTGGTGTTTTAGGCTTGGTTTGGTAGGAAGTACAAGGATGTAAGGTAAGGTAATGTAAAGTTTAATGAGATGCAAGAAGGGATATATTTTTTATGGTTCTTATTTGGTTGAAGAGGGAGTAATTAAGAGGAGGTATATGATTTTTTAGTTCATGTTGCATATTTTCTCTCCTTACTCTTGTGTCTCTCCAAACTGTAGAGATTTTTCTCCCCGTTCACTTTCTAGTTCATTTTACATTTGCCATCAACTCACCTCACTTTACTCTATTTTATCTCACCCTCTAAAAACTCAATATCAAAGAGGATTTTAAATTTTGCTACTTACCTTACTCTACCTCTCCTCCTACCAAACCAAGCCTTATTGTTAATGAGCTTTGTTGACGCTGACCGATGGCTGACCAATCAAACATGCTTCATATATAGTCTTCTCTTCATTCATAATTGGTTCCATCAAATTAAATTTATACATATATAGTTTGTTATACCTGAAAGGGAATTGCAAAAAAATAATATAAACATACTACAGGTTATATCTCATACATAAAACATTGTAGCCGGTCGCTTGCTTTTCCTATTTTCTAAGCCATAAGTAGGCCAGTCATGAGATAGTAAGAAAGGGCGTACGTGTGTAGAGAAACATAAAATCATAGCTTTTCGTAACTCTAGGTATCACTTCCTCACGTAGGGACGCATGTGATTGGTTCTCATAAGAAAACTATTGAGAGATTCAAGTATAACTATATCTCACAACTTAGAAAGATAAGAAAGAGTTATGAACTTAAATAGGTATTGACATTAATATATAAAAGTTTTAGAATTTTGGTTAAATTTTTATTTCTACATTTATTTAAGGAACATTTATTGATTCCTACATTTACTTAACTCTATGTTAGATCCAATATGATACAGGAGATCTACACGACCGAGACAACATCAGCGAATGACGACTTGACATTTCAACTCGAGTCGAGTCGACAGTCGAGACGACTAAACAGATGGATGAGACGAGACTCGACTCAAACCAGCCTAGATGAACAGACGATTTGAGGCGACGAGTCGAGATGACGACTCGAGTCGAAGCAACCCAGCCGAGACCCCAGTTGATAGGACTAGACCCCAGCAGAGACCTCAGTCGAGACCTCAACCGAGACCCCAGTCGACAGGACGGAACGACATACCCCAGTCAACATGAAGGGCAGTGTTAGTCAACACATGCCAGTCGACACGAAGGGTAGTACTACTCGACATACTTAGTCGACTCATGTCCAGTCGACATGAAATGCGGTACTACTCGGCACGTCTCGTGTCGAATCGGCAAACAGAATAGGAAAGGAGTTTTGTTTTGGTTATTTCCTTTTAGGACTAGAGTTTCCTTTTTTTATTAGAGTTAGGATAGGGTTAGTTGACTATAAATATTAGTTCCTTTTGTAAATCTAAAATTAGCTTTTCAATTATTCAATTAAGAGAAATTTTCTCCTTGTTTTCATTCTCAAACTTGAGAAACTTAGAACTTCTGGATTCAAGCTCGTGAAATAGCTGCTATTGTCAGAGCTCGTCGGCATCGGAACGAAATCCGATGGCCTCCTCGTTTCTATGTCTGTGTCAAGTGGTATCATAGCTTTGGCTTCAACATCCTCGACAATGGCAGGTGACGGTGAGAAGGAGCTTTCTCTACACGATCTTTCCGCGAGGATGGATTCTATGGATGGAAGATTTGGCACGTTAGAGACATCTCTTCAGAACCTTCAACAAGCCATTAAAGAACTTACCCTTCACCTCAACAATGGAAATAACTTCGTCGATGATCTTCACCTAAGCGGACCCAGAGTTAGGTTACCCCGACATCTATCCCCGTACAATCCTCAAACCCCTCCAGTCCATCCCCCTCCAAATCAACCACATCCAAACCTACCACCTCCATATCAACCCCCTCCACATCAACCTCCTCCATATCAACCCCCTTCGCATCAACCTCCTCTATATCAACCCCCTCCACATCATAGACATCATCCCAACCAACCCCTCTTCCATGATGAATCCAGTGATGAAGGAGCGAACTATTGTGCCCAATTTGAGGGACCATGGTAAGATAACATCTCGAGCGAGGAAGAAGGTGGGTGACCTTATGGCAGAGGTCAGGGCAGAGGCTTCAACCCTCATCGCAACTATCACCGACAGGGCGAACATCACCACGAAGAAGAGTACCGGATGAAGGTAGAGATCCCTTCCTTTAGAGGAAATCTAGACATAGGGACTTTTCTGGATTGGTTCTACGAAGTGGAGAAGTTTTTTGAGATGACTAATATTCCCGAAGCAAACCAGGTGAAGTTTGTGGCATATCATCTCAAAGGAGGAGCCGCGGCATGGTGAGATCAGACTCAAAACACAAGGCAATGACAAGGCAAGCAACCAGTTCGGGTTTGGTGAATCATGAAACAGTTACTACAAGCTGTAGGCTGTCTAAAAATCACAATAGATAGCTTATCCCCCATCAAACACCGATGATGGAAGTTACAATCTGACGACTTTCAGAAGGCTACAATTTGATGACTTTCACGTAGATCGCTGAAGGTTACAATCTGACGACCTTCACGACAACCGATGAGAGCTCTAGTTCAACAGCATTCACAATTAACATCGGGAGTTACAATCTGACGACTCTCATATTCTCAAGGAGCCAAGACGAAGATTACAAGACAATGATCTTTGCAACGCTATGACAAAAGAGATTACTTGGTGATAATCTCTTTAAGACAAGAGCGGAGGTCTGCCCCGTGTGTCAACAGTAAAACGCCAGGGTCGAACCCACGTTACAACATCAAAACGCTAGAGTCGGACCTGCGTTACAACATCAAAACGCGAGGGTCAAACCCACGTTACAACATCAAAACGCTAGGGTCGAACCCACGTTACAACATCAAAACGCTGGAGTCGGACCCGCGTTACAACATTAAAACGCTAGGGCCGGACCCGCATTTTTCAACACCCAGCGGGTACCCAACTCCGCGTCTCCAGTCTAAAATGCGGAGTTAAGTTCCTGAACGCCAACGTGAGCGTTTGACTCGTTCAAGCAAGAGCTGAACGGTTGCAGGAACCGTTTTTCCTCCACGATCTGAGGGATTTCCGCCCCACTTAGGAGCGGATTAAGGGGGCGGTTACACCCCTCTCGACCCCATTATGGAGAGAATTAAGGGGGCGGTTACACCCCTTAATTCCCTATAAATATGGGTAAACTCATCTGAGTTCAGGCTGGCACATTCGGATCTGGGACTTGGCAGCAGAAGAGATCCTTGGAGCATTTTCTGGAGCTTGGGAGATCTGCAACAAGGGCTTCTTCATTCTTGGCTTATCAATCGAACTTTCAGTTCAAATCAACTCTTTTTCAAGAGTTTAAACTCATTCAGAGTTATCAACTCGTCCAGAGTTCTAAAACTTGCCACGCAAGTTCTCCACAACGTCAAATCGTGAGGAGGTGATATCGTTCCAGTGAATCAAGACGTCGGATCGTCAACGGAGAGCAAATTCGACGCAAGCAATCGAAGGAGGCACTCCATCGCCACCGTGAAGAACCCAGATTTAAACAAAGGGGAGAACCAAGTTCGTTCTCCTCTCTTTTGTAATCGAATTGTAACCGAGATTAAAGGAATCTAAGTCAAATTTCTTTTATTATCTTTATTGCAGTTTTCCAACATACAAAAGATGGCGACTCTGCTGGGGACAAGCTTCTCTGACGAAGAAGTGGTGGTGCAATCCGATGTTCATCTCACTGGAATGACCGTCAAAACTCTCGTGGTAGAGTTTGATCAAGCCAAGTTTGAGGAGGCTATCTCCTCCGGATCCCTTAGCCCCAAGGCTATGCGTAAGATCAACAAAGTTTCTAAGGAGACTAAAGCTCGCGAGAACCAGACTGAACGTGGCCCTCAATAGCGTGTTTTACAGTCAAAACGCGGACCTCAAGCCTTCATTGAACGCGAACTTCAACTTCGCGTTTCCCAGTCAAAACACGACCCTCGCGTCGACAATGAAGAACACGACCCTCATGTTGCCAAACCAAAATGCGGACCTCGCGTTTCGAGTGTCAAACGCGACCTTCGCGTTTCAGGTGCCAAACACGACATTCGCGTCTCAGGTGCCAAACGCGACCTTCGCGTCTCAGTTGCCAAATGCGACCTTCGCGTCTTAGGTGCTAAACGCGACCCTCGCGTCCTAAGTTCCAAATCCAATACAGAAGTTGGTGTATACCGTGGAGCTTCGGGGCGCTGCCCCGAACCCCGCCGGGGGGGTATTCCATCCCCCCAGACCCCCTGGCCAGGGGCGCGCCACCCCCTGGATCCCCAGCCGCTGACCGGTCAGCGAGACCCCCGAATACTCTGCGTAGCACGACTAGATTAAGGGGCGAATATAAGAAGTTCATGGATTCAAAGCCTCTCAACCAGATCCATGATCACCAAGAGCCAGTCCTGTCCAATCATGGATTGGGGATTCCAATTCAAACCTCACAATTAGTGAGTAATTCTCGAGTCTTTACAATAGACTTGAGAGAGTTCATATCGAGAGAAAGACCGATACAACAAGTTATTCGTTCATTCCAACGTGAACGACTGATTCCTGCGGTCCTCTCCGGATGTCAATGCTGCTCATATGCGGCCAAACCATTGGTGTTCGACCAATTTATGAACGTTGCTTTGCTCGACCAACGACGACATTCTCACAAAAAGAAGTCTCCAGAGACCGAATATCCCGGGGTCACTATCAATGTGATCGGCAGAGGCAAAGCCTCAGGTCCTAGTTCCGATGATTCTGAGACAAGTCGTTCACCGACCATCAGAGAAATCGCTAACAAGTTTGAAGGAATCTACCAACGCACTCGGACGCGAACAGGAGCCATTCCCCCTGTCAACTATCGGAGGTTAGCTAGAGGAATCAATTCCGATGATGAACACTCAGCCATTGCAGAGTCCCAGTCATCAAGCTCTTTTGTTAAACATGAGAGCTCTGCTTATATGACAGGAAACCATGAAGATCTTGCGAAGAGACTTAATGAGCAAGAGGCCATGCTCAAATCTCAGCATGAGGCCATCAATGAACTCATGGCCCTGTTGACTCAAATCGTCGCAGACAAGGCCAAATCTCAGAAGACAGATTCGCCACCTAGGCAAGAATTCTCCCGGAGAGGAAAAGCGTCTTCATCCCGACCTCACACAAGCAAAGGGAAGGGAAAAGTGGTTGATGACTCGGCTTCTGACCAAGAAGCCCACGACCTGGAATCTTCGTCTGATGAAGGAAGAGAGACGGAGAACGAGCAGAATCTCCAGTCTGCCAAAATGAAGAATTGGAAGCCCGCCTCAATGCCATTGCTAACAGAAGCGAGCTCTAATATGAGGGAGTTGTCAGGCCCTATCCTGCCAAATGGGATGCAGCCCCTTATCCTCCAAAATTTGAGGTCCCGACGCTACAAATTTTTGACGGCACGGGATCACCGAACCAACATATCTATCATTTCAAGTCACAGACTGGGAATGTGATATCAAACGATGCCATACTGGCTCGATTGTTCATTGGCACCCTCAAGGGAGTTGCCTTTGAATGGTTCAGGAAACTGCCTGCCGGATGTATCCAAAAATGGGCAGATTTAGAGAGACTCTTCCTATCAAGATTCTTTAAAGAGGATACAAAAGTCTCCATCCATACCCTTCTCGCCACTAAGCAGAAGAATAGGGAGTCTGTCAAAGCCTTTGTCAAGAGGTTTCGAACCATGGCTCTTCGGTGTTCGTCAGGTATGACACAGTCTACCTTAGTAGAGACCTGTCGACACAACTTGCAAACCGACCTCCTAGCCCGAATAGGAGTTGCAGAATGTCGTTCTTGTAGATAACTAATCTCTCAAGGCGAACAGGCTCAAAAGATTATTGCTAGGATCAAAGCTGAAGAACAAGGTAGGCAGGATCAACCTGAGCGATCGAACCAAGCCAAATCTTCTCCTGAGTAATCGGACCAAGCCCAATCTTCTCCTGAGCAATCGAACCAAGCTCACTCTTCCCAGTCAGAACCGGAAGATACTACGGCTGCTGAAGCCAATCCTCTTCAGTAGGATGGCGGGTCCAATAACTATCACGTTAACAGTTACCTCTGATAGTCAAACTCGTTAGATAATGGCTCACTAGGCGATGTGTCATGTCTTCTTTTTCCCCCTTGCATTTGTTCAAGACTGAGGGTTGGTTTATTGGTAGTTCATTGGATTATGAGTAATAAATTTTCTGAGTTGTTATGTTTAATAGAATACCTCTGTCAATCACAAAATCTACCAAAACTGTCATATCCATCGACTTGTTAATCCGCTTCAATAGGATGACAGGTCCACTAAAACTATCACGTTAACATTTACCTCTAATAGTCTGTTTTCTCCAGATTCTCCCACCAATCCTCTTCAAGAAGGATGGTGGGTCTATCAAAACTATCACATTATTGATTACCTCTGATAGTCCATTCCCTCCAAATTCTCTTGCTAATCCTCTTCATGTAGGATGGCAGGTCCACAAAACTATCACGTTAACCGTTACCTCTGATAGTCAAACTCATCAGATAATGGCCTATCTGGTGATGTACCTCTATTCCGATTTCATGGATAGTGCCTCACTAGGCGATGTGCCTTGTCTACCTCTTTTTCTTCCCCTGCTAAGTCTTAATCAAGACTGGGGGTTGGTTACTTGGAATCCACTGGATTAAGAGTAACGAATCTTTCATATCGTCGAGTTAATATTACACTTCTGACGATCATCACCCCAACAGAGTATGAATGCAGCTTGCATCACTCCTAATTTGTCACGTTAATAATACACCTCTGACAATCAACTTATCAATCATTGTCAATAGGATGATAGGTCCTCAAAATTGCTCAAATCGTAATCTTCCCCAGCAAGACATTAAGTCTTCAAAATCTTATTCAAATCACGAATATCAAATCTCATCGCTTCTGGTGATAAAACTCACTTAGCAAGTCTCCCCAGCGAGACGCTAATTCCCAAGACCTTGTGCAAATCACAAGTATACATTATCCTGTCACGTTAACACTAAACCTCTGACAAATCCACTTATCAATC
>BQKN01061076.1:20856-32404 GCA_022839385.1 Asparagus kiusianus | reverse complement strand
CGACTTAGTGGATCCGCCATCTCGTTGGAGAGGATAGGCGAAATGAAATTCCACCAGAGGCTTTCGCCATAACGGGTAGAGTAGGGACAGTTTAGCCTCGTATACCAGTCGGAGGGTTCGAGGGCCAGTTTAGACTCTTGCACTCATGGGAGTTGGTGAAGAAGAACTAAGGGTAGTACTTCTTCAAGTATTTGCCGTTGATGGGCATCATGATCTTGTCGCTGTTGGGCTTGACGAGGTGGTAGGCGCCATTCGAATAGACTGTTTCTATTACGAACGGCCCTTCCCATTTGGATTGGAATTTGCCTTTCTTCTTGGAGGTGAGAATCATTGGCCGGCGGACGGCCAACACCAGCTCTCCTTCCTTGAAGGCTCGGCGTTTGACTTTCTTGTCAAAAGCCTTAGCCATCCGGGCTTGGTAGAACTTAATGTGCTGTTGAGCTTCCAGCCGTTTGTCGTCCAACGCCTTGAGCTCGGCGAGTCGTTGTTGGTGATTGTCTTCCACCGTCATCCCCGTTGCCAAGGCAACGCGGAGGGAAGGTATCTGAATTTCCAACGCAAATATGGCCTCACAGCCATATACCAAGGAGTAGGGCGTATGGCCGGTCGGCGTGCGAACCGTGGTGCGATATGCCCATAGGCTTTCGCCAAGTTTCTCGTTCCAGTCGCGTTTGCTGGTTGAGGTCAACTTGGTCAAAATCTTGATGATCATTTTGTTGAAGGCCTCGGCCAAGCTATTTGCTGATGGGTTATAGGCCGTGGAAGAGAGGTTCTGCATTCGGAACTTGTCGCAGAACCTGGTGAATGCGTGACTGACGAACTGCGTACCATTGTCATGAATGATACGTCGTGGTACGCCGTACCGGTAAATGACGTGGTGTTTGATGAACTTAATCACGTCGTTAGTCTTGACTTCTCTCAAGGGGACGGCTTCGGCCCATTTAGAGAAGTAGTCGGTGATCGCAAGAATGAAGCGATGACCTCTTGCCGATGGCGGGGATATCGGTCCAACTATGTCCATCCCCCATGCCTCGAAAGGCCACGAAGCCTTTGTTGGGTGTAGGTCTTCAGGTGGCTGGTGCATGTAGTTGGCGTGAATCTGGCATTCGTGGCAGCGCTTTGCGTAGGCAACGGCGTCTTGGACCATCCCAGGCCAGAAGTAGCCAGTCCTTCGTAGGCGGTCCCAAAGTTTGGGTCCGGGCTGGTGAGCTCCGCCGATGCCGTTGTGGGCCTCGTGTAGAGCCTCCTGTGCTTCTGCTTTTGAGAGGCATCGAAGCAACAAGCCGTCGTATGACCTTCGATACAACGTCTTGGTGGTCGAGTCGTAGTAGAATCTCGTAGCATGTCTCCGGACGGACTCTCGCTCCTTTGCATCCTCGGGCAATACGCCGTATAGGACGTAATCGATGATCGGGAGGCGCCAGTCCTCAGCACTGGGCTGATCTGAGACTTGATGGGTGGCGTTTGCTTCTGGAGCGTCTTTCAGTCGAAAGAGCTTCTTGCTCGCCACTGTGACCGATTGGATTGTTCCGAATGGTTGAGCCAGGTTGGCCGCCAGGGAAGCCAAGGCATCCGCATGTGTGTTCTTGGAACGTAGCACATGCTCAATGTGGAAGCTATCGAATGACTCCGCTAGCCGGACAGCCGCCTTGTGGAGTGGGATCAGGTCTTCGTTTCTAACCTCATATTTGCCGATCATCTGCTTGACGATGAGCTGGGAATCGCCGTAAGCTTCGAGATGCCTTACTCCTAGCTCTTTGGCCAGCTCAAGTCCAATGAGTAAGGCATTATATTCGGCCACGTTGTTGGTACATGGCTCTGTCAAGGAGAAGGCCCGGGGCAGCACGTGGTTGTGTGGGGAAGTGATGACTACCCCCACTCCAGCAACAATAGAGCCGTCTGGGGCTGCGCGAGACGCGCCGTCGAAGAACATCTGCCACACCTCTGGTAACGAAGTTACGTTGACCTCAAGTGGTTCGTCCGGCAAGTCTTCAAACAAGTCGGTCTTTGTCCCCAGCGGGTGACTGGCCATGAGATCGCATATGGCCTGCCCTTTGACCGACTTCTGTGGCATGAAGTGAATGTCGTACTGGGAGAGCAGAAGTGCCCATCTAGCTAAGCGCCAATTCAACGCCGCAGGTTGGGTCATGAAGACTCGAATGGGGTTCATCCTTGAGATGACGTGGATCGTCTGGCCAACCAGGTAGTGTCGCATCTTTTGGATGGCGAATACCAAGGCCAAACATTCTTTCTCGACCATCGGGTACCGTTGCTCGACGCCTTGCAGGGTTCTACTTAGGTAGTAGATTCCTTGCTCGTAGCCGGCGTCATCGTTCTGTGCTAAGAGAGCACCAAGAGAATGCTCCATGGCGCGGATATAGATGAGGAATGGTTTCCCTGAAATTGGCGTAGTGAGGACTGGCGGATTTGAAAGGTAATCCTTGATGTCCTTGAAGGCCTTCTGGCAAGACTCGTCCCATACGAAGGAAGTGCCTTTCTTCATGAGCTTGGAGAATGGCTGACATTTGCCCGAAAGGTTTGAAATGAACCTTCGGATGTAGGCCAATCTTCCCTGGAGACCCCTCAATTCTTTGAGGTTCCGGGGTGGTTGGAGCTCTTGGATAGCTCGCACCTTGTCTGGATCGATTCGGATCCCTTTTGTCGTGACTACGAAGCCGAGGAATTTCCCGCTAGCCATCCCTAGGAATGACTTAGTGGGATTCATCTTGAGTTGATGAGTCCTCATGAGTTCGAACATCGTCCTCAGATCTTGGAGGTGGTCGCCTTTGTGGCGACTCTTCACGACCAGATCGTCCACGTAGCATTCCACCGTCTTTCGCAGATGCTCCCGAAAGATCGTACTCATGGCGCGTTGATAGGTTACACCGGCGTTCTTGAGTCCAAAAGGCATAACGGTGTAGCAGTACACCCCCATAGGAGTTCTGAACGCGGTGTGTTTCTCGTCCTCGGGGTGCATTTTGATTTGATTGTACCCCGAGAAACCGTCCATGAAGGACATCCTCTCAAATCCACACGTGTTGTCGATGATGACATCCGTGATGGGCAGGGGGAACTCGTCTTTTGGGCACGCAGAGTTGAGGTCTCTGAAATCGATGCAGATGCGGATCTTACCATTTTTCTTCAGCACTGGAACAATGTTAGCCACCCAGTCGGGGTGCTGTTCCTCTCTGATGAAGCCGGATTCGATGAGCTTCTTTACTTCGGCCTCGATCGCCTCCATGATCTGGGGGCGAAACCGCCTTTGCTGCTGCTTGACTGGCTTGGCGTCTAGGCTGATGTTGAGGCGATGTGTGGCGATCCGCGGATCCAAGCCAGGCATGTCCTCATAATTCCATGCGAAGACGTCGATGTATTCCCGTATGAGGGCAATGAGGTCCTCCTTTTCTTGAGGAGGCAGGCTACCACTGATGAATATGGGCTTGGGACTCTCGTCAGGGCCCATGTTCACTTGGAGGATTTGGTCCTCGGTGGGCGGTTCCCTTTTCTCGAAGCGACTACTCCACTGGGCGTTAACGTGGCGATCCCACGTCTCGTCATAGAGTGGAAGTTGTTCATCTGTCGCCATTTCGGCGGGATCCATCGTAGCCATGTTGATTGTAAGGCTATCGAATAGATCCCTCACGCTGATATCCAAGTCCCACGCCGAGGTAACCGATGATTGGTCCCCCGAGCATGCATAGTCGGAATCTTCGTTGACACAGAAATACAGTTCTGACGAGGAGGAAGAGTAGCCTAAACCTCTCCTACTCTGGTTGAAATAATTCAAGGGTTTCCCCTTAGGTACGTAAGCAGGTCGGATGACCATCTTGCGTCCTCGGCCGTAGTTGAGGCCTTCCAATCGAGTGAGGTCGTACCCCATATCGCTCATCATGCGTTTCGCGATTCGACTGTACTGCGAAAACTGGGGCGCTGGGTCTTCGTCCTCGGACTCGTCCCAGAGCGTGCGCAAGGGCCGATCGATCCGGCCGAGAATAATGTCTTTTCGGTATCTATTTCGGGCTAGCACAACAAATATGGCTCGCGACGAGTCAATCGGTGGCCCCCTCGTGGCGTACGACGAGCAAACCAGCATGTGCAGGGAAGGATCTCGGTAGAGCTCCGACCATAGGTCGTTGGGTTCCTCATCCTCAGACGTGGAACAAGACGACGCGTAAGCAAAGTCGGAATTTTCATTGATGACAATTTCCCCCGCCTGAACAGTGTTGGTTACATGATGACTCTCGTAACCAATTACAATTGACTCGAAATCATTTAGGATTAGATTGTCGCCGTATTCGGGCTCGCTGTCCGCCTCATTGCTGCTTTCCGGCTCCTCAACCGGCGGTTCGACGAAGTCTTGATACAGCAGAGAGTCGGTGAAGTAGTTTTCGACGCCTTTGAAGGGTTGTTTGTCGGCCACCACCGTCTTCACCCGTTCATAATTATCCACGTACTTCAAACATTGGTGCAGGGTGGATGGGACTATTCGATTGCCGTGGATCCATGGGCGTCCTAGGAGCACGTTGTAGGATGGCTCGGCATCGATGACATAGCAGGTCACCTCCGTCTTCATGTCGCCTATGCGACATTTCAGGCGGATTTTGCCCAGCGGTCGCGTCCCAGTGGCGTTGAAGCCGAAAATGGTAGTAGTGGTCGAGGACAGACGCTTCGACGGTATCCCCAGGTGCTTGATTAGCTTCAGGGGCACGATGCTCAGCGCGGAACCCGGGTCGACTTGGATCCGATCCACCTTCGCCGAGCCGACGTATCCCGTGAAATACAGGGGTCGATCGTGCGATGTGCTCTTGATGAGCATGTCCTCGGGGGTGAAGGTGATACACGGGACTTGCCTTTCAAAGACTTGGCAGCAAGTCGTGCATTCTCGTCCCCTTTCCGCCTCTTTCGAGAAATGGGTGACGAATGTCTCTGAGTCTGCCAATGCCTCTTGTAGGGCTTCGCGAGTGGATCTGGACAACCATAGGAGGTCGTACATGGTGATTCGCGCCGGGATGCTCTTTAGCTGTGCGAGCACGTTGAATCGAAAGGGTTGGCGGCTTGAGCTCGGCCCATCTGGGTTGGGAGGACTTATCACGGCTGACCGTTTGGGAGGTCCCGCTGGGTCCTCTGCCCTTGTGGGGTACTCCTTGGCGAATTCCCTTCCAGCCCTCGTGGCGAAGACGTTGGTGTCTTCTTCGGAGTCAGTAAGGGCGGCCATCGCTGGGCTGTCTTTGTCTGGAATGGCAGAGACAACGTTGCAATGTTTTCCCTTGGCCTCCTTAGGCGGTCGCGCGGTCCATTGCTCGTCGTCGAGGAGGTCTGGATGGACCCACATTATCTGCCCTGATGGCAAGGTCTGTGGGACCAAGCCCTCCTCCCGCTGGTTGTGAGGATCGTCATTGATGACCTTCAAAACCGCCTTGGGGATGGGGATCACCCCCGCCGGAGCATGAACTTCTGGGAGATCTGTTCCAAAGCTCAAGGTGATCATATTTGTGGTCACCTGCTTTTGAACCTTTTCCTTCTTCAAGACCCCCGCATCGTAGAGGGCCTAGAGTTTGTCCTTGAGGACGTAACACTTGGTCGTGTGGTGACCGAGGAACCTGTGATAAGCACAGTAGGTCGGGTCACCAGTTTTGTCCGCCTCCTCAGGCTTCGTGGGGTCAGGCAGCTTGATTCGACCACTCTTGAGCAGAGTATCGAGCGTTGCCACCACCTGGTCCTCTTTGAAGTCATACTGCCGCGGGGGGCGTTGTTCAAATTGCCTAGGCTTTGGCCTTGGAGCAATCTTTGGCGCTGGGGCAGAGTCAACAGCTATGATCTCCTTTCCTCTTGTTCGAGGGGGGTTCTTTGGCACAGCCGGCTCTGCGGCTCCTTTCTTGGGCTGGGGCTCTTCGGCCTCTAGCCTCTTGATCATGTTTTCTACTTGTTCGCCTTGACGAACGAGCTCTTTCCATGTCCGGGTCTCCACCGCGCCTATTTTGGATAGGATGTGGATCGACAGGTTGTTGCGACACATCTCAATCAGTGTCGCCTCAGAAACTTGATCCCGACAGTGGACCGATCGGTTCCGAAATCTTTTCATGAAGTCATTGACCGACTCCGACTTTCGCTGTTTTTCGGCCAAGAGGGTGGCCATCGACACTTCCGTGTCATCGTCGAAGAAGCGAGCCAAAAAGAGTCTCTCGACATCGGCCCATGACTTGATGGTGCCGGCCTCGAGCTTACGGAACCATTCGAACGCCACCCCCTTTAGGGTGCCGATGAATAATCGCGTAAGAATGGCGTCGTTCCCCGTAAGGAAACCCGTCTGTGCCATGAAATAGTAGATGTGTTGCGAGGGCGAGCCTTTGCCATCGAACTGCACCAGGCTGATCGGTTTGAACTTTGCTGGGTATGGCACCGTATCCCACTCAATGGGGTAGGGGCGGATCACCCCCAGCTTGTTCATGTTTTGCTGAAGTTTCAGCGCATTGAGTTGATCCTGGAACTCGTCGAACCTCTTGTCGCGGGAACCATCCCCGGTATGTGACGTTCCTAATGACGTCTTGGAGGAGTAATCAGATTGTTGATTACTATTGTCCTCTGTTTCCGTCACTGGACGGCGAGGAGGTACCCATTCTCTATCCTCCGTTGGCCGAGGTAAGGGGCGTTGGACCCTTTTCTTCTTCTTCTTCTTATTCAGAAGCTGTTCCATCATCTCCCGCAGAGAGTCAATGGTCGCCTGTTGCTCTTCGAGCTTTTGAGTGACCGTCTGGTCATGGGTAAGGTCAGTCATGAGCACCCGCGCCCTCGCGTCTTGACTAGAGTGCGAGGTTTGAGAGGTGGCCGCTGCCGAGTGAACCTCGTCCTCGCGGTGGCAGGGAGGGGGTACGGCGGAGTAGTCGATCCCGATGCTCGTCCTTCTGCGACTACGGGTGCGCTGGAATATACCCTCTTGCTGGTGTCGGGCGAACCAAGGATTGGGTCCCAGAATGGAATCTGAATCTGGGGAATCGGAGAGTACCCCCTTACCCTTGTCCGTCATGTTGATTGTGGCGGACGGGAGCTCTAGGTCGTCAGTAGCGCGTCTCTTTTGGTGACGACGCCTTCGATGGGAGATTCTCTGCCGAGAGGGTTGTCGAGAAATTCTCTCAAACACGGAAGGTCTCGCCGTTCCTACGCACTGGCAGTCAGCGAGTACCGTGTGGATGAGCCTTTCGCAGTGGCACTGAGGACTCGCCTCATGTATGGTGCGCTTGCGAGTTAAATATTCTCGGAGGTCTCCTGTGGGTGGTTGGTGATAACCCCCAGCATCAGAAGGCTCGCCTGGGTGAGTACACGAGAGATCTTTGGATGTGCTCTCTGGTGTGCACCGGGCGGAATGTTGTGGTGTCGGAGTTAGGCGATCTCGCCTCGATGGGCGAGTTTTCGCGTTGGGGCGAACTCTAGCGTGTAGGCGAGTTTCAACCCTTCGTTTGGACAAGCGGGTCCGCGAAGTGTCAGCAGCCTCCTTACTCTTGCGCTTATCTGCCAAAAGATTATGGCGAGGCTCGTCAGCCTTCGAGGATTCGCCTAGCTCGTGAGGCCCACTCGCTTGGGGTGGTTTATTCACGTCAGGGATATGACCTGAGAAGCGAAGTCCACCAGAGCGGGTGGTCCCGTCCTTCTCGGTTGGCGCTCCTGATTTGGAGGGCCTCCCGATGTTGGGCGAGTTGCCCTCTCGTTTCTCGCTCCTCGGGCCTGTATGATGGTTCAGGCCGTTGTGTGAAGCGGAGGTTCGGGCTTTTTGCCCGGCAAGCGGCTGCCGTCGCTGTTGGCTAGCTCCTCGAGTGGAGGGAGCATTCGTGCGAGCTGCGGCAGCGTGATTCGTGTCGGAACGGACGGATGTCTCTTTTGGGACGGGCGTTACCGAGGGTCGTTTGGCGGCCCACTTGGTAGACCCTCCCCCCATGCTCTCGATCTAGGACTTGGCCTCGAGAGACTTTAGGGCGGATTTCCCCGTCGAGACACGGGTAGAGCCTTCTAGCACGGGAGCTTTGACCATCTGAGGTCGGCTCCGGTGCACGACTCTGTGGCGCTTGCGGGACGCTTCACCACCGGAAGAGGAGGAAGACAAGTACTCCTCGTACTTGGCCTGATCGAAGTCTATCTCTAGGGACTCTACTGTCGTCCCAACAGCAATCTCGTCGAACTAAGCTACCACCATTTCGTTTGAGGAAACAGCTGCTCCCACTGTGGTCGCCATCTTCTGTAGGTGTAAACTTCTGATTTTCCCGGGAAAGGGGAGGGATTTTGTTTGTATTGATAAGAAAGCTTATTACAAACTAAATCAATCTGAATTACAACAGAAGCAGAGAGAATGCCCTCCTTGTTTATATTTGTGGGGACTTTGAGGTAGCTACAGGATGCTTCGCCCGGTGCTCGCGCCGGGTCTGCTTCCCTTGGACGGTTCGACCGAGATTGTTGAGGAGAGCTTCAGTACTCAGTAGAAGCTCTGGGTGAAGGAGTTCGAATCCTTTCGTTCCTTGGCGGACCTTGTTTGATCGATTTTTTTTTATTTTTTTTTGTTTATCGATCGATCCCCCCTCTTTTTTTTGGCTGCTGCAAGGAGCTTTTTTAAGTGGGAGGGGGACCGCTTGGTTGTCCCTTGAACCATGGGATGTGACCATACACTGTTCAAGGACATCCTATTGTCCCCTGTACAACAAACGGTTGTCTTTTGGGGTTACATGTCGTGTCACGTCGTGTAGGAGTGGGAAAGCCCTTCCTCGCACTCGTGACGGCGACTGCCAGACACTTGAGTGGACCTGGACAGCTCGTCGAACGCCGGTGGCTCTGACCTTTCGCTTGGAGCGCGGTACGCTGCATTTATGTGGACGCAGATGGCTCTGGCAACCGTCCGCTCACTTGTACGTCGAGGTACCGAGTGACCATCCGGCGGTCCTGGGGTGCTGTACCCTTCCTCCCCTCACCCTATGTCTGAATAGGGGCGGGAGAGTGGATGTCTCGTGCCTGGACGGACTCCAGACAGCTTGCCGTGTGCCAGCGGCTTCGGCTCTCCATTCTGATGGGTGAGGTGACCCGCATTTATGAGTATACAGGCCGGTTCGGCGCCCGTCTCGTTCGCTTGAATTACGGACTGCCGTCTGACAAACTTGGGGTACTGTGCCTCCTTACCTTGCATCGTGGGAGGCAGAGAAGGCTTGTCCCTGGAAACCTGGTCTCTGGCTCACGTAAGCAGACATGGCTCTTGGCAAGTGGCCTTAGCATTTGGGGGCGGATTTGAGCTCCTCTTCGGCAGGCGGATTTGGCTAATGAAGGTGGATTCGCCTCACTGGCGGATCCATGTGATTTGGCGGGTGCGACCGATGTGGGGGCCCTCATGCCGGCGAATCCACTTAGTAGGTTATTCTCCTAAGAGAGGGTGGCCCTGTTCTGTGGGCGAATTCGTTCACTAATCCGCCGTGGTAATTTTTACCGTCTACAGGTATATACATGAGGGTTTCCTTGTTTGGATTATTTCGCTCGACGTACCTATTCTCGTGTTGTAAATTTCTAAATACTAAAACCCTCTTTAGAAAGATCAATGATTTTATATCTATTAAATGTTAATTGTATTTTCATATACAACGAGCCCTGTTCCCTTGGGGTTGGTTGTGATGTTACTCGCTAGCGCTTTGACGCTCGTTGTCCCTCCCCCTTTCAGGTAACGAGCCAGGAGCCCGGAGAGTCGCAGGTTGATGGCGACACACCTTAGTGTTCAGCTGTTTAGTTATACTTATGTTGGAGCTCCACTATAGATTATGTTAGACAGTTGAGAGTATTGTTCTAGAAGTTATAAAGGCTGTGTGCCTTATTTTTCTTTCTGTCAAATATCTGTATTTGAGACTTATTGAGTACTCCAGTTTATTTATTCAGACATTGACTATGTATTTTCCATTTGTTGGATGATGAGACATCTATTTGATCATTATTATTTCATCAGTCCTTCGTGTATTATCTTTTACTTGCTTTTGTACCTACACCTGTTATTAACTCTACTAGATAGATGTTAATTGTGATGGTGAAACATGTTGTTGCACGGTGTGGTGCATGGCAGGTTTGACATTCTTGGTTTCACCTTGGACTGCAGCCTTGTGTGAACCCAGGGGCGTCACACCATGTCTTTGGCACGAGATTGTTTCCAGGTAAAAGATCTTTAAGCAGCTCAAGAAGACTGGAGAGTGACTTATTGCTCCATTTATTCAAACATTTAATTTGAAACAAACGCACAATAAAAGATAATTTTGAGTACTTCTGACAATTTGGATAAAGTGTTTTCTTTGCATCCTCAATCAAATTTTCAAAGTTTCTTGCATTCCTATCTCTTCCTGTTCTATTTGATGAATCTGAAGTCGCGTCATTTTCATAAGCCGATGACGATGGACAAATAGATGCTAGCATTCCTGCCATGTCATCTCTTGATGGAAGCATATTAATTGTTTCCTCCCGAAGCCTCTTTCAATTTTCACCATGAAAATACCATTTAGTGTAGCCATGTACAAAACCATTCTTGACTATATGCATTTTAATGGTTTTCGTATCATAGCTACAATGGTTTTGACATTTTTTGCATGGACAACATACATTGGACCGGCCTTCTACTGAATGCTGAAGTGTAAACTCAATGAAACAATCGACTCCAGCTATAAAAAATTCTTCAAAGCGTTCATTTTCCTCCTTATACATCCAACTCCTGTCGGCAATGTAATCGTGTTCCATCTCTCAAGATATCTAATAGAGTAATTGACATATAAAATTCATTATATTAATTTCAATAGGAAATAATTATGGGTAAAATGGCATATAATAGTCATGGAAAATGTGTGAATGGCTTACGGGAATATAAATATATAAAGTGGAGTCTCTTAAATTGACCATGTATGATGGATTGTTTCATGATTTTGTTTTTCTTTTCCTTCTATAATAATTTCATGCATAGTTTATTCAACTATTTTGAGAAGCCCAATAGGGGGCAAATATAATGGGTTATATATAATTTATTCACAACGCATGGAATTTTGAAATGGAGCAAGAGTTTGAAGAAATAATAAACTTCTTATACTAAATGATTAAATAAGTAATGAAGACAAGCCTATGTAATTTATATGAACCTCATTAACAATCAAATAGATATCTAAATAAATCACAAAATAGATTATTTGTTTAGATTTACATGAATCAAACATATATTTGTACAAGAGAAGGAGTTTCTTTCAAACAAGAAGGGTTAGAGCTGAAGAATGTCGAAAGTGAATCCAGGAATACAAAAATTAAAGCAGACTTTGGTATTCTGTATCTAAATAGATCAAATTAGGATTTGAATATGATGATGGACACATGGGTAGATTCTTCTGCAGATTCTTTACTGAATAATGAAATTGGTGATCAGGACAGCCTAGTTCTTGGAGGCATCCAGCAAAGAGGTTGGAAACAAATGTTATTTAGGGAACACAAATGTTATTTAGGGAACACAAAGGAACTGATATAATATCTGGAAGTAGTGGGCGACAGAAAGTTGATTCAAATC